>JAJAGP010003373.1:0-75861 GCA_025084515.1 Ancistrus triradiatus | reverse complement strand
GCTAATCATCACTCAGGATGCTAATTCTAATCATTCTGGAGCTCTCTGTATTCTAGCTGCTCATGTCCTGAATATTTAATTATTTGCTTCTTACGTTTGAAGTAAATTAGCTAAACCAAATGAATGCAGCTACATCTTATCTGTAATGAAAAATAAATGAGCATATTTGTCACTGAATGAAGATTAGCTTCACCCACGATAAACAAACGCTTAATCCCAGTCTAAACATTTGTGTACAAGAAACTCAATAAACTGGGCTTAAAGATCAGGAATAGCAGCTTTAAGCTTTATTGCAGTCATTGTCAGATTATGCAGAGTCTGTTTCATGAATTATTAAGTCATAATAACTACAGAGTCGTGCCAAGAGATGAAGTTCCCTCAGATAGTGAACTTTAAATAATCTAGGTTTGCTTTTTAAATGCACAATAATGATATAAAATGCGTGTTTGCTTTTGTAACCATCTATCCAGGCACAGTTTATTCCAGGGGTCTGATCTCAATTCCGTTGACTCATTTAAAAGCATCGCTACAACAAACGAGCAAAACGTCCGAATCCTTTTTGTTTACGAATCTATTCCCTTTAAGAGTCGTTCACATAAGAGTCGACACGTTTTTCCAAATCCCCCATCACTAAGCGTCCGTCCCAAAATCCTTACGACGCGCTGAGTGGAACACATCAGTCATTAGAACATAATGCAGCTGATGATACGTGGTCATGAAATGCTGATCTTATAGGATTTCCACAGCAGCCCTATCGCGGTTATTGAATCGACTCGCTGCTCGGACGCTGTTAAGAATATAGACGGAGTTCCAGGAGGAGAGACCTGCTGAGGATCTCCGAGGCTCCTGCTTCCACAACTCACAGGTAGGGTGTTACACTTTTTTGGGGTCACACAAAATGTTACAGCAAAACGTCTGACGTGATCGAAATGAAGCATGTACAGATCCAGTCTGTACTTCCAGAGCAGGTTGCACATATCGGTTTAATTCTCGAAACAATTCGCGTGAAAATGAAAGACGTGACGTTCTTGCAGTAAAAGACCCAGGTTTTTTTGTTTCTCTTTTTTTTTCACCGCAAATCTGGATTATAGAGCCTGATTTCACAGATCAGATCCCAAATCTCAACCCTGGTTCTGGAAAGACGCTGATTGTTTTCCAATGCAGCTTGATGCCACCTTATGGATCTTCAAAGTTCTCACTGATTCCACTTGGCACCTCAACTTTCTGCTATAAATCTCCTTCAGTTTTCTCAGACTTGATCCCTGTTCTAATATGAACGCATGATTGAATATATTAAATCATGACGCACCTTTAATTGTCCAGGTAACTCTTAAGGCAGTTCAAATCCCTAATGAGCAATCAAGGTCACAGTGGCAAGGGAAAACTCGCTAAACATCGTGAGGTAGAAACGCAGACCAGGACTCAACAAGGGACCATCCTCCTTAAACCAGCAGTTTAAATATTTGTGGCTGATTAAACATTAGGAAGTTTAGAGCAGGGGTGTTTCTAGACTACTAGAGGTACTAATGTGACGCACAGAACTTAGAGGGGCACCTGCTTGCCAATCAGTCATAGGGCACAAAGCATAGATTAAGCTATTTAACACTGAAGTGGGCATTACTCTGCCATGGACGAGAAATTAAGGTCAAATGAACACTGATAACTTGTATTAATTAATACCTAAACACCGAGCTGTGAACTTTAATGTTCTTGCCTGCAGCATGGTCGATTTATTGATATATTTGCAGATGTCCATTACTCAATGAAAAACACTGAAAGAAACTGGCTCTGAATGAGTGTTAGCCCCAAAGGTGCTGGGGCATTATGGGAAAAGTAGTGCCTGTAGTGTTGAAAAGCTGACTTTCACCCCTGTACTTTTAGTGGGGAACAGCAACAAGTGGGTACGATGACGTCACAATGACAGCTGCTTATCAGGACTGTCTGCGGAAACACTGATGCACTCTGACATCCTAATTCTTAGATCAGCCATAAGATACTTTAGACTGATTCTCTTTGTCTAGCCGTCTTGTTTGTCTGGCTCTGAATGCCAGGGCACTGGTGTTACAGAATGCAGTTTGTTCCTGAATCTCACAGCTGTAACCTTATTGTTATGAGCTTCATGGAAATGCTTCTTAGACGCGCTATCATTAACCTGGTTTGCTACCCAGCGTGTTAGGTTAAGTTGAACCCGAGGTTCAGTGTGATTGGTTGAGTCTGGCTGTAGACTGGCTCTCTGTCATGGCTGATGACACTAAGAACAGATCGTTCTTATCTGCACAGGCATGTCTAACACATTTCGAACATAATCAACCATTTCTCTCTCTGAGATGAGTTTGAGTTTGAATGACTCATGTCAAAGCACAATAATATGTAAAGATGAGATCAGTAAATCATAATTTACTCTTCGTACAATTAAACAGCAGGAACTCGTCTCTCCATCGGAGCAGGACCATTAATGTTCTTCAGGACAAGTGTTCCAGAAGCAGTTCAGTCCAGGATGGTGAAATTTCATAATGAAGGCCAGATCAAGCCACAAGATAATTAGTTCAAATGGTTTGTTCTTCCTCTTCATCAGCAACCTCTAATGTTTCAGCAACCTTTGGATCTAGACTAGTAGAAAAGCATTTTAAGTACTAGGTTCTGGATCTGAACATTCCAGCGTTTCCCCTCAATCTCTGTATTTAATGTAATCCTAAACAGTTGATCATTTCTCATTACTCAGTCTCAGTCCTGTGTTTTTAGTACTTAGTTATGGTTCTGTACTTAGCATCAGATCTAATACCTCCAGTGTGTCTTAGTGTGAGAGCTGATTAAACCAGCATTTCATACCATGTCTCAATACTGGATCTAATCAGGCCAGAGTTTCTCAGTACTTGGTGTTGGATCTGACCAATCCAGCGATTCCTAGTACTCTGCGTCACATCTGATCAGCCCAGCATTTGTCAGTACTCAGTATCAGATTTGATACCTCCAGTGTATCTTGGTATGAGAGCAGATCAATTCAGTACATCTCAGTACTGAGTACTGGATGTGATGAATCCAGCATTTCTCAGTACTTGGTACTGGGTCTTGTTCAATCCAGTGTTTCTCAGTACGTAGTCTTGGAACTGATCAATCCAGCATTTTTCCATACTGAGTACTGGATTTTGATCAATACATAATTTCTCCATGCTTAGTACTGGATCCAGTCAATCCAGCATCTCTTAGTACTTACTACTGGATCTTGATCAAACCAGCATTTCCCCATACTTAGTATTGGATTTAATCAATCCAGCATTTTTCTGTACTTAGTACTGGATCTTGTTCACTCCAGTATTTCTCAGTACTTAGTACTGGATCTAATCAGTCCAGCATTTCTACATACTTAGTACTGGATCTAATCAATCCAGGATTTTTCAGTTCTTAGTACTGGATCTTGTTCAGTCCAGCATTTCTCAGTAATTAGTACTGGATCTAATCAGTCCAGCATTTCTCAGTACTGGATCTAATCAATCCAGTATTTCTCAGTTCTTAGTACTGGATCGTGTTCAGTTCGGTATTTCTCAGTTCTTAGTACTGGATTTAATCAATCCAGCATTTCTCCATACTTAGTACTGGATCATGGTCAATCCAGAATTTCTCAGTACTTAGTACTAAATCTTAATCAATTCAGCAGTTCTCCTGCTTAGTTCTGGATCTTGGTCAGTCCATCATTTCTCAGTGCTTAGTATGACCTTGATGAATCCAGGATTTCTCTGTACTTAGTACTGGATCTTGATCAACCCAGCATTTCTCAATTGTTAGTACTGGATCTAATCAATCCAGCATTTCTCAGTACTGGATCTAATTAATCCAGCATTTCTCAGTACTTTGTACACAATCTTGATCAGTCCAGCATTTCTCAGTACTTAGTACTGGATCTTGATCAATCTAACATTTCTCAATTTTTAGTACTGGATTTAATCAATCCAGCATTTCTCCGTACTTGGTATCTGATCCGATACCTCCAGTGTAACCTTAGTATGAGAGCTGACCAGTCCTCTGTATGGTATTGGTGAGCATCTTCGCTAATCTGTTCAGTCTAACATTGTTTAGTACTGAGTGTTGCATTTAATCATCATTTTCCGCATATAGTATGAGACTGCTCAGTACCTCAGCACAAGTCCAAGTGTAAGGCAGTCGAAACAGGTCATGTGTAAAGTCATTCATTCAGAAGCCCATCCCTTTCACTCTGTAGGCTTTTTTTAGTGCCGTGTGATTCTGGTGAATTGCTGCAGATGAAACGGCTTTATCTTATCGTACTAAGGCTGCCTTTGGAAATTCCTTTTTGGTCTCGGGGGACCTGGGGTACTGGATGTCAATCTGTGTGTGTTTCTCCTTCATGTGTAGACTCTGGATGTTGTTTCCTGCTCTGGACAATCATTTGAATGGGACTGTGTGTGTTTGCATATCGTATCACATCATAGCGCACACACAAATTATTGGGGTGGATGTGGTTTTAAAAAGGATTAAGGACCCAAGACGAAGTGAAGGGACCCAGGTGAGATTCAGCATGCTGTGGTACAAAGGGTGTGTGTGTGTGTGAGAGAGAGAAATGGAGATGGAGATGGTTGAGTCTTCTGGCTGCACACAGTTCATTTCGTGTGATCTCGGCAATGGCGCCCTTGACACTTGTGTGCATTCGCCATTACAACAAAATCCTGCGGGTTGCATTCTTTCAGCTGAAGATTACCAACAGAATGGGGACTGATGACAACTTCCTGAGATCTACGCACTAAGCGCCAGTGTCATTTATCGTGCCTATTTAGGGTTTTATTAGCACAAGATGGGCTCTCCAGGAGGTATGACTTTTGGGATGTTTAAGCTGTTATTCAGAGGTCAACGACAATGAAAATGCAGCAGAGCAATCTGCAGCATTCAAAGCTCAGAAATAGCTCTGTCTCTGTTCAGATGTCTGAGTTGTAAGCTAATGTGCTGCCTGCATGACCTTCAGTACAGAGAGAAAGAGAAAGCGCAAGCAAGTCACTGTGTTCCTGGTTGGAGCTTCTGTAGAATGCAGCATATGAAATTCAAATGCACTCATTGACAAAAAAAATAAGACTCCCAGATAGAAATGTCGTATTGCTGCAACACTCAGCATGCAGTTGTGTCGCAGGCGGATATGTAAATGATTGCAGTTGTGGTCTGATTAGACACTGGGTCTTGCCGCAAGAGTGTGTAAAAGTGCTTCCCCCACTGCCCTATAATAATGCTCTCAGAGGCTACTTTTGGGTAGTGTACCTCTTGGTGAGTGGTAGACATTCCTCTATGATGCACTCAAAGACATTTTGCCCAGTTGACAGATTTTGAGGCGGCGCATCATTGGACTGAGAGACGCAGGATGGTCATTATCTGGGCCGTTCTGACCGAGCTGTTAGGTGTTGGGAGCAGTGGTTCTGTGAGGGCACGCACACAAGGTGAACAGGCTGTGGACGGCCCAGATAGACCACCAGTAGAGAGGATCGTATGGTCCGCCAACAAGCACGAGTAGCTCCTACAGTTTGTTGTCCACCATCCAGACACAGGTGACGCCTTCACTACGTCTCTGCCTGGACCATTTCCAGGTACTTGGCAGAAGGAAATTTGTTGTCACGGCGCCCATTTCGTGTCCAGCCCTTGACAGCCAGCCACCGTCACCTTCGTTTGCAGTGGTGTCGTGAATAAGAAACCTGGTGTGCTATGGACTGGGGCTGTATCGTCTTTAGTGACGAATCCAGGTTCTGTTTGGGATCCAACAACGGTTGGGTTTGAGTATGGAGGCCTCCTTTACTGTGGAGTGACCTACTGCCCCAACTGCTGATGGGATGGATGAGGATCGACAGGCTCAGGTGCAACATCTGTGGGCAAATGTGCCACAGGATACCATACGGAACCTGTGTGCCTCCAATGCCCAACCGTATCTCATCTTGTATCCAGGCTAGAGGCGAGTGGCCAAACAGGGTAACTAGTGCCTCCTTTCATTAGATTCCAGCAACTCCTTCTTGGTTAGTTATTTTTTTGTCAATGGGTGTGTTTTGAATTATACTGAAGATCCAAAGTTCCTCAACTGCTTTTCAAAGGATTGAGTTTTTGTTGCTGCTGCTTTAACCTTATGGTAACACACACAAAGTGCTGTGCCCACACAAAACCCGGAGACTATTCTGACATTTCCGTGAGCAGCATATGAGAGTAAAGGGCATTCCTGTAATATTCTGCTTTGTTGTGCCACACTGTGACGCAAACAGGTTTTAGCTCGGTCTGTATCTCTGAAGCTTCCCAGTCAGGGGCGTTCATTGCAGCATGCTCCACCCCAAAAGGTCCAACTAGGCCAAGGATCCAAATCAATTCTGATCACTGTCCGTGGCCTCCTGAAGATGCTCCATTGGTGGAAACACACCTGTCGTGTTCCCTTTGAGGAAAAACCCTGTTCAGTGCCCGAGCCTCAGCTTTTCGCGGCCAATTTATTAAATTTTTGCTTCTTCAAAGAATTACGACATATAGCCACACATGAAAGCACATACTGCTCCGAGCCAGAGCTCTCGCTTCATATCTCGCTAGGCAGCTTTACTCAGCGTCTTACTCTGAAGGGATGCCTGAGACGCGCGGACACACGCATACGCGTTTCATCTCGGCAGGAGGGGCCCGTCACTATCGCTTCCCTTCCCAGTCTCCCGAAACGGGGGCGGATTTAATCTAGGCAGAAAAGGCCTCACACTAGCCGACTCTAATCTGTGAATCTTTCCTCTTTTAGACTTGGGCAGCTGGGGCGTGCACCGTGCGGCCAGAGCGCAGGGGCTTCGGGGGCGCCGCTGGAAACGAGGTGAGGATCTGCTTTTACACGCGCCGATGCATGGCCTGATCCACAGCGCAGGACGGATGTGATAAACAGATCACGAAGCAAACGATGTACAGAAAGTCCAGCCTGAAACCCATTAGTTCAGGGGAGCGTGACCGTGCTGAAGGTCTTGTCCGGCGTGTGCGCTGATGGCTGAACAGTTAGCGTAGCTCGGTGTGTGCGCGGTCCATGTAAATACTGTGGAGGAGGAGGTCCTCTTCAGGGACGTGCTGACTGCTCAGCATGCAGCTGCCCTTTGTGCTCTCAGCCTTACCCTTCTGCTACTACTAGAAATAACAACCTGCCACAGAGCTGGATCCAGCCTCCTCGTGACCGGAGCGATTTCTTGCTATTGTGCTTCGAGATAATTGAGGCTATAAATACAACAGGTGTGCACGAACAGTGCAGAGAGCTAAGAGTGGGGGACTCGGCAGTGAGACGGCACCTTGTACTTGCGCTTACTGGCCGATAGTTTCTACACTCGTGTCTACTGTCCATTTTATCAGCCCCATTTACAATATAGAAGCACTTTGTAGTCCATCTGTTTCTCTACATACTTGTAGTCCTCTGGACTCTGTTCTCTAATGGTCAGGACCCCCACAGGACCAGTGGTGGTGGTGCGTTAGTGTGTGTTGTTCTGGTACGATTGGATCAGACACAGCTGAAAATCGATGTGGTATATCACGGATTTTTAGCACAACGGGTCACCAAAGTTTTGCACTTTAATTAATTGAACACATTTTGCAGCGCCATTTCTTTTATACGTTTGAACCCAGCATTATTCTGCTCAGGGTCGTGGGGTGCTGTCCCCAAAGAACAAAGTGTGGGCATGAGAGAGACGTTAAGGCAGATTGAGACAAGCGGCAGCCTAAACACCTGAGCGCTTGTGTGAGCACGCACTTTCACTCAGCTCGCTACATCAGGGTCAGGAAGCTCTGGTGTATTAAGTAAAACACTGAATCATGCCAGCAGCCAACACACAGAGCTGTGACTCATACGGCTTACTGTTTGTATTTTCACAGAGTCAAGTACAATTAGGAAAGTTTATGCTTTTTTTCGTTCTTTTTCAGAGAGAAACAAAAGACCTTTAAGACGCTGGAAGGAGCTTAATTTGGAACTTCAGATTCTGCGGGACTGTCCTGACTATTTCCGCTCCCATATAATGAACCCCACGAACCTCAGACATGGAAAGTTGCCCAAAGCAGGATTTTGTTTTTATTTCTGGGATCCAAAGAGCAGAATCCAGCACTGAGCTGAAACCAAAACGTGCCAAGTCATCCGTGTGCTCCACTCCTAAACCATTAGCATCAATATTGCAAAGCTTCTGTTAAATGTGTGTTCACTCTGCTGCACAGCCCGCTGTGGTGAAAACTAGGATGCACCTGATTCCTGTCAAATGAGTGCTGGGTGGATGGCTCAGGAGAAATGCAGCTCGGTTTGTTTTGAATCCCAGACGAGGCTTTAAATTGGCAAACGCTCTGCCTGTCAACCATCAACGAGACACCGCATCACCAATCCCACACTTCCAACATGGAGTCCACAGCCGATGGTACAGGGCTCTCCACTGCAGCAGTGGTGGCTATAGTCTGTAACGTACTGGTGGCTGTTCTCCTTCTGGTCCTTTTTCTCGTCCTCTGCAAGGCATGTAAAGTGCCCTCAACCCAGGAGATGGTGCCAGTGCTGGCATCGGGCAACGTTCAACAGAAAAATGAGCAAAAGTATCTCCTAACCACATGAACGTGAAAGCAAGAGACAGAATGGCCAAGGGTTTGAGAAGATTAACTATAGATTCAGACCTGGACTTCACAGAGACTGACCTGTAGAACCATGGCTACACTGGAGCTTGGACTCGACACCTAAGCAGCACATATGCATTAGCTTAGCTTCGCTCCTTACGCACCCCAAACTCTTAGGTAACAATGGATTCATTGGTGGTTCAACTGTGATCATAATCACCACTTGGCGTGCCGTTACCACATCCTACTTCAGATCCATTTTACACATAATCTCCAATGGCCAATAACCGGCCATGTGTCTGACATTGATGCTATAACCATTTACATGCACTTAAAAATCAGAAATAAGAAATTTTCTCAGAGCATGTATATCGTTACTCTGATTTCAGTCAGTTGTTCTATGAAATTTCGCTTCTTTTGGGCGTGTTTCCATTTACTTGTTTCTCTCACCAGATCTGGAAACCCACAAAATTCTGAAACAGTATGTGCTTGAGACAATTAAACGTTTTATTATTTAATTATTAAAGTTTAAAGTTTACCTCTCACCCTTCCGTGAGAAAGTAGGAATCCGATTACTGCCCGAGTCATGTACGCCCAGAGCGTCCCAATTATCTGAGTACTCGAGTGCATGTACACGTTGATCAGATTTTCTGTAGTTATCTGATTATTAAGTGCATGTATTAAGTCACACAGTGATCAATTAGACACCGCAGGTGGAGTCTAAAGTTTAGTCCAGGGAGTTTAAATACACAGCAGGATGAATTGAGGCTTGCTGTGGATTAAGACATTAAATGGACACGTATCGATTCCAAAACTTAGAAATCTAAAGCCAGGCCGGATTAGTGGCAGGGGATGTCATTCAGTATCATGTTCATCATCTCAAGTCACACAAGGATTAAGGCGCATATAATCTGAAACGTGTTTCCCCTGCTGCAGGCCTGTGTAATTGGGCTATCACGTAAGACACTTAAAACCGAAAACAGTGCGTATCCTCAGCATGGGCTGCTTGGAGTGGTCTCTGATGTCTGAGCTCTTTGATACATTAGCACTCAGCTGTAAGTGGTTTATATAAAGGTAAAGAGACTCTCATCATCTCTTCACCACAGTTCAGTCATGCCTGCTGGAGTTGTAATCAACCCACACAGTTTGTGGGGCCGGCACACCTGCGGCGAACCAGCAGCCAATCAATACTGTGCTAATAATGAAACAGACATTCGGGACCTGAATAGGTGCTCCCCTGTAGTGCCTACAAGTGTGCGGCCGATGCTTTTAAATACGGAACGAGCGTGTGGGGATTGCTTGCTTATTCCGAGAGCCCGAGGAACTGATAAACAAATATCTTATTGTTCCATTTGCATCTCATCTGGGGCATGAAGCGGTGGGATAAAAGTGATGAATGATTTTTAATAAATACTCTGGAAGACAAAATCTCTTTGTGTCTGCAAATGAGTTTGTCAGAGCTGTAATTTGGTATTCTGATATTCTGATAATCTAACAATTGCTCAAACCTTAAACTTTTTACACTGACCTTACAGCCACACTTACAGATGATTTTATAATGATCATGTACCATATGGGTGCACTTGTAGATGTACAGTTCCTGAGTGATACCAGCCATTTCCGTTGTTTGTGGGGCCACCACAGGACCTCAGCGGGCAACTCAGCCGGTGTTGAGGGTAACACGATAATCCATTATAGAAAAGAATTACTTTTCCTGTAACATGTAATGTATTACTGTTTAAATTCTTGTAATCACATTATAGTTACTGATTCATTGAAATAACCATTGCTTCCATTCTTCTGAGTGAAAAGTAAAATGATCCCAAAGCATTTACCGCAGAGTTTTTCTATATATTAGTTGTTTAGTGAATTGTTGACTTAATTTCTGCACACCGCGGTCGCCCACTCATAAGGACGGGAAAAACTAAAGCTTTCTGACGTTTTTTTTTTAACGTAAAAATGTACAATTAGCGACATCTGGCTGGCCAAATTTTGTGCAACTACTGGGCCTCCAGAAAAAAAGAAAACCCCAAACATACGACTGGGTTTAAACACACAACAACTAGGGTTTTTCAGGAGTGACTCGGAGTCCCTGTATTGGGTTGGTAATGGATTAGTTTTTTTTTTTTTTTTTGACTAAACTCCCCCAACACTGCCATATTTTGTGTGAATAAATTCTCTGTAGAGCAGTAAACGCTAATGGCATCGACTACATTTTTGTATTCAAACACCTTATAGATGCAGAGTGGGACACTAAACCTCCTACATTTCCACAGACAATGGGTTAATCCTGCAGTCTTTTCACCAATGCTGTGCTTTTTGACAAATATGATTCTATTACTGGATATTTTGGGCGATGGACTATTCTTAGCTCGGCAGTGCATAGAAAAATGGCAGGTATGCTTGTTCCAGCAACACACAACCATGTCATTACCATGTCACTGTCACTGCTGTACTGAGAACAGTCCACTGTTTACATTTCCCATTAAGTTTAGGGGCACAATTAAACCAGACTGGCTTACAGGTACAATCCAACAGACTAAGGGCTTGGACCATTGCTCAATGGTCCCAACTGTAGCAGAACCCTCCAGGCTGCATGTCGTTTTTTGAATAGTAATGCATTGACTAACGTCAGTAAAACTGACCTACTCCGAGGTGCACCCGTATGGTATTTTATAGGTATATACCAACTCACTGGTACCCTCTGTATGTTAAGGGTTAAGTAAGACTGCAATCAGTTGGTCTGATATTACAGAGCACTTGAGTTCCTGGTAGGCTTTAAAACTTCTGCTGACTGCATTGCAGGTTCCCTCAGCAAACTCAACAGTTTCTCCATCTTCGCTTATTTCTACCTCTGGGCCCTTTGGCAAGTCCTGGCCTTTCTTCTCCTGTAAAAAAAAAAAAGGAAAAACAGAGAAATGAGTCAAGTGAAGTGAATCAGCTGATGTATCGCTGTCAGAACCAAATGCTAACAGCGATTGTTTCTTCCTAGCTCAGGCGAAGCGTTCAGCTTTTCCTCTTCTGATCTTGTATGCCATATCATACACTACACGCAGACATGACAGCTCCTCTGCTTTGGGCTGACATTTGTTGAAGACAATTATTTTGACACATCATTTCCTCAGGAGAAGGGCACTGAATGGGATGCGCGCCCTATCAAAGATCATCACTATGGTTACTGACCTCGCAGACGTTCTAATGAACTTAACAAGCTACCCCGAGGAGCGGCTGAGTTGAAAACGGCAAAGAAATCCCTCTGTTATATGCACGCAGTCATTAAACGCCGCGCTACCTCCCAGTATGTGAAAAAGAAGTCCCATGTAAACTGTTACATAACCTCCCTCTAGATCATTCTGTCTCAGCCATTATATGGACGATGGCCCTAATTTATAATGAAGTACTAACGCCTTGCACGGTCACTAACTGCAGGGATGAGACTGCATTCGGGAGGTTTATAAGTATGCCACAGAAGCTATTAGACCAAATCCACTGAGGTTTTAAGACTAATGCTGAGGATTCAGCCAATGAGTTTGTAATAGAATAAAAGTAGCCCAAGGTGACAACTATTCATAGCAACTGCTAAATTGTACCAACAAGACATGGTCATGGAAAATAACGTTTTTCCCCTCAAGCACAGACCATATTAAGTGCAGACAAACATCAAGGTTCACACTGTCATGTCTGTCTGGTACTATGCATGAACAACAGATATGTAAGTACGTATATATGTATACAGATCAGCCAAAAACATTGACTACTTTGTATAATGATGTTACGTGTATCCTAGTGCCATCACATCCCCAGGTAAATGATGCACATGTGAAGGAAAAGAAATCATCGTCTGACCTTCTACTCATGGCACGAAGTAGGCACTATTTTATTCTTTCCTACATGGTTACAAGTATATGCATTGAAATGTACATAAATATTGTACAGCACTGGAAAAAATAAATGAGCACTAGAGGAATCCAGTGACAGACACGCCTCATTCTAATTAATGAGCTCCTGATTAGGTGATCACCTGAATCGAATCTGATTTATTGAAGGAAAAGTAAAAGCTGTGACTGAAATATTTTGTTAAAAAATGAATCTAAACTCGTTTTCTTTATATTACTATTTGTATTATTAATCGCACTCCGAAAACACTGCATCTTCTTTGTTATTTTGACCAGTTGTCATTTACAGCGAATAAATGCTCTTGTCCTTGCTGCAAATAAATATTTCCATTTGGAATTCGTCCGTTAAATTACAGAAGAACACAGAAGTGCTGCATGTCACTCAATTACATACAGAATGTACAAACAGTAGAACCACAGAAACGGATCGTTTTGCACTGGGGTCTCTTTTTTTTTCCAAAGCTGTATTTAATAAAATCTAAATAATATGCAAGCATTTTGCTGAAATGTGACTAAGAATTTCAGCTGAAAACAGGACTTTTGAGTCGTGCGAGTTTCACCACATAACCTTCCAAACTAGAGCTCTTTTCACTCTGGCTCAAGGACATCATAGGACATCAAGGACAAAATATCACAGTGTCTTGTACAATTTGTCTGCCCTCATACAGCCATAAGTGCTCAGTAATGCACATAGTGTGGGCCTCCCTGGTTAAACGTCTGGGTTTCTTCGTTTTCTCAATCATAATAACACAACTTCTGCAGGGAACAACCTAAAAATACAGTTTTACTGATTTGCTGCAATTTTAATAACCAATTATCCATCAGTTCTGAAACCAAGCACTCGTGGACCATCTGGTAAGGTGCCCAGACATTTGCACATGCTTAATTTTATGTTCTAGCTGTTTCCATATGTTTTAAACTATATGGTTTAAAATGTGACGATTTCATGACTTTCCTGAATATTTAACAAAACGATATCTCCAGTTTCTAAAAATCAGACTGCCAATTGTCCGGCCTGAAGTTTTTCACTTTAAGACCAACAACCCTCTTCAGTAACATGGGGTCCCTATAGCCATCCAAGGGCTGCCAGTCTCCAGGAAGTGACTGAGGACTCACGGTGACAGTGTAAGACTATGGCTTGATCAGGTATGTAATAAAAGCAGGTAATAAAGCTGAGACCCAAACAAACTCTTAGTCAAATTTTTTGGTCTGTGCACCGTGCCCCACTAAGAAACAAAAGTTTGAGTTGCACGTCACGTATTATTGCGGATCTGTCTTTCCCAGATGTTCTGCCTCACCAGAGGCTCCCTGTGACTGAATCCGAAGGAGTGAGTAGGAAACTGAATGACTGAAGCAATTTTATAAAAAGTCAAGACTAGACATCAAACAAGGAGGCCATTATCCTCTGGGCGAATCCATTCCTAAGAATCCTCATCTATCCGATTACTGTGTATAAGACAAAAGCTTTTCATGAATCAGGGTCTTGAGAAAATAAAACAGGGTTAGTTCAACCTGACGAGGTGTCAGTGCCTCACACGTGTTTAAACGGTCTTAGAATAAACAGCCTTATTATATACAAACAATAAATCTACAGCACAGACTAAGAGCCTGTTCTGTTTGAAGTGACTAAAGTACAATCTCAGAACCACGGCTCTGTAGATCAGATGGGAAGATGGCATGACACATCAAAAGCTGAGCAGAATCGAGCCTTTTAATGTCTGCAGCAGAAGATTGTAAATCAGATGGGAATTCTTACATAAGCCTCATGAAGCTTGCTGTCTTTTTATGTCTGGTGGATCCCTTGACGGGATGAAAGAGGATGTTTAACAGTCGTAATAGTTGCCTTGCTCAGCATGTATTGTACTTAAAATGCACTTAATGGCTGTTAAAGTTCCCCCGAGTCTATTTTACACCATTAACCCAAGTAAATGGCCCAAGGACATCGCTACACCTGTACTTGACTGGTGTGTGAATAGCGAGATAATACCCTAACCGTTGCTGCAAGTACCCCTACACAGTCCTGAGATGTACTGGCATCCCGCCCAGGACACGCTTACGCTTTTGTCCTGTGGTGCCCACAGATAGGTGCCCAGAGCCCTGTGACCCTGACCAGGACAGCAGGGCTAAAATATGGAACACAGACTTTGATCTGAGCAGTAGCAGATTATTCTGAGCTGTGTGGAATCATTTAACGCTAGATCTGTAATCACTGTTCACCTGAGATGTCAATAATACATTTTTATTACTATTTTTATTGTGTTCAAAATGTCAGTTACATTTTCCGCCAAGATTTTTCACTTGATATAATCCGTAAGCTATATGCAAGCTAGCCAAACCATTAAACTCGACTCGACTCGGACTAAATTGTGGTCACATGAGCACAGAAAGGGCATTTTTCATATTGCAGCCTGCCGATAAATAGTACCACTTACGTCTGGGTATGAACGCACATAATTTGACAGATCGTCTGCTGTTCTATGACTACAAGCCAGCTGTTTTTGGAATTGCCTTCGTTTCGCGTCGAGTATTTATGAGTTTATTGTTGACATTTTAAGGGGCTGAGCAGGAATCATGGCACCAATATAAAGGAGCGCCGTATTACTGCAGTGGTGCAGCCACACCACTCAAAGCCCTCGTTCAGTTTCAGATCTTTTATTTCACCCTGCCCTATGGTCTGTACAGGGACCAAAATATAAACACATTGGCAGGCCAAGCCAGAGCTGAGTAATAAGCCTTAAACGGCTGGGGAAATGTAAAGGTCAAGCTTGATTGAATCTGTAAAAGTCCAGCACAGAAAAGTTTTTTTTTTTCTTCTCTTAGGAGAGTGGTGTATTGAATATCAATTTAGTTAGCACTCAAGATAAAATACATATTTCATTATAAAGCCAATATTACAGAACCCTCAGTTCGTGTATGGCAGCAAAGCTACATAACCAGAGACAGAAAACGTGAACACAGGCTTGTGACCCGTCCACATGAATGAAAACATATTATCCAACAGCTACTGGCACAGTTGGCAGGCTACAATAGCAGCTCCTCACTGAGGCACGACTTTGGCCTTTGACCACTGCAGCTGCAGTAAATTGGACTGTCATCCTCACCCAGCGCACGGAAAATGTGCAAACATGTGAAAACACAACACGGAGCAGCAGTGTCCACTGGGATTTGTTTATTGGAACAACAAAAGAAAAAAAAATGTAGCCTTTTTTATAGTTTAGGCAGACAGCCAAATGGCAGCTAGTCTCAAAGCCAGACTGAGCGTAGAGAATATGAGACAGAGGGAGGACGTTCAGAGATCATTATCTGCAGAAAGGGCTTACTCCATGTGGCGCTGTTATTTATCCTGCTTGGTGCAAGCTAAGGCCACTGAACACGGTCACTTATTTTGGATAAGGAAATAAAAATGCACCGGCTGCAATGAATAAATCAAAGCGATGCCTGAATGCCAAGTATCTCCACTTAGAGGTCAGGGGCTGGTTAATCAGGATGAAATGAAAGAGAACCAGCACGATTATTGCCCTAATGAATGGAAAGACAAAAAGACAGATGAATGGATAGCTAGACTCGGGTCATGCGAAGAGATGCAGCGGAATTCGGTCACCGGAAGTTTTCAGATGAAAAGGGCACTTTTATTTAAGAAACATTTATTTTAAAAAATGGTTTTATGTGGGTAAAGGCATGCAGATAAACAAAGCTGACCACTACAGACAAGAGCTTTAAATAGCAGAGGACGTGATTAAGGAAAAGCAGGACAAGTGAGAGGATCATCAGGACTGTTTCTACATTAACCTCCTCTTTGGCCATAATCTTCTCAAAGCCAAGCCATTACGAAATAGATCTGGTTGAAGGGTTGGTGCATGATCATACAACCAGTGTCACCATCATTCCCATTACAGACTTTTAAATCCCGCCTTTCTGTGATGGAATGTGCTTGTCTCGATACTTTCGACGAACGCTCTTACCTTTGGCTTCTTGCGGAGGTTCGGTGAGAGCTTTAGGCTAGTGACATAGCCACGGTCGTCACCCACGATAATGATGGGGTGCACAGGGTTATACTCGATGTGAGTCAGCTTGGTCTTCTTAGCCACCACAGCCTGTTGGCAGATGGCCTCGTACTTGTTGATGCTCAAGTCGAACACGTGGACCTGAGTGTGAAAACGAGAAGAGGATAATGACCAACCCTTCAGTCCAACTCTTCGTCCTGCTCTCCTGCGTTCGCAAACGTCCGTGGAGAACTCGAGACAAACAGAAAAGTACTTTCCTTTATTTCGCAAATTTGAAAGCACCTTAGCGTTAAGACGGCGTTTAAAACGGAAACCGCACAATCACCATACTTCTACATCACAGTAAATGTATGGAAAGGGAAGGATTAAAGCTATTCTGGTGGTAACCCTAATGACCCTACCTCTTATTAGCTCCTGGCAGTGAACATGTCATTACAGGTTACTGCTATTTTGTCCGTCCCATCGTATACACATCCATTACAGAAACCAGCTCTACATCATCCCAGCCACATCTGAGAGAAATCAACTCTACATGGTTTATTACAGAGCCCGTCATCTTTCATGGGAACCGGTCTGAGGCCACGCTCCTGAACAAAGAAGCCTCAAGAAAGCGGTTGAGAATAACAGGCTAGAGGATGGGACAGAGGCCAGGGGTTGCAGAATTACCCCTGTTAATGTATTAGTCAACCAGCATAGCTCGCAATTAGTCACCGAGCAGCAGCAAATGCACTTCTCTATTCTAAGCAGCTGAGGCAGAGGCGCAGGAACACAAATATAGACGTCAGGATTGGAGAAGCCATCTGTAAATGTGGGAGGCCCTCTGAAACCATACAGTGACCGACAGCATGGCTCTGTCATGAGTGGCAGCTGAGTTTCTGAGATGAGGCTCTGAAGGACAGATTGTGTAACTAGGCCCATCTCAAAGCACTGTGCGTTTTCCCACCACCAGGGGCGATTTTAGGATCAGATCAGAGCTTTAGGGGTGCTGAGACCAGCCCCGTTTATAACACAAAAATTAATTTTTAAATTCATTTTGGACTGTCACACTTGTGAAGGAAGAACATCTGACTTTTTGGGTAGGGGAAACACTGTGACTGAGCCTGTGAGCCACAAAGCCATCGACTGGATCATACCATTTCCAAGGCAAGGGGGATGCTGTATTTTCGACATCAAAACATTATGTTCAAACCATATACTTTCTATGGTTTTAACATTTTTCAGCATATTAGAGAGAAACTTATGTTTAAAAAACCTACTATTTTTAGGGTTCTTGGGCTCTGACATGTCTATGCCCACCACTTTTTAATTTTTAAAATGTATTAAGTAAATCTACTCCTTTGCAGGTCATTGCTGGTTGAAACTATTAAATAATTTGGTTCAGCTGGTCTCTGTGTCATACTTGGAGATAAACATGCAGAGCAGTTGAGTGTTCAGACCTCCAGGATGGGAGCAGGACTCAGTTCTGGCACCGTTCTTACTAAGACTCTGGCACTTACCACTCATGTCCTGTGTCACACAAGCACATGCTGGCACAGGCTCAGACTGGCACTGAGAAAGACCCTAGAGCCAGGAAGAGCTCCACGGTACACCCGCCAGCTCCAACCTAACAGAGTGGATCTGAACGTAAGAGCAACGGGCAATCTCGCAATGCCAGTAACGATCAAAAACAATCACAGATGCACCACAGAAGGGCACCAGTTGGGAGCGCAATATGTTCTGAGCCTTGAGACATGAACAGGATCACAGAAAGCATTATAAACCAATTATCGTTTCATGAATATGAAGCCTGTGTATGTTTAACCGGTTGAAAAGCAGAGATGCACTGAAGTTTCGGCCACTACGCGTATTCAGACGCAGACGGCACGTCGGGTTTTCAGGCAAAAAAAGAATAGTGGCTGCACTTATTGACCAAAGTTTAATGTGTCCAAAAAGCTTAGGGAACGTAGGCGTACTCTGAAAGACGTTGTATAACGTTTAAATAGTAATAGACTAATAAAGGCTTCGCTGAACGCACCACCGGACATCTTCACCTGGTTACTGCTGGATAAGAGCAGTCATTCACTCAAGGATTTGTTCCGTGGAAGTAAAAGTTACAGTTAAGGACTTCGGCGTAACCTGATAATTGACTGCAGTACAGGTTGTGACATTCGTCACCTTCTATTTTGAATTCCGATGAAGGATTCGGCCTAACAGATGGTGGAACCGAATGATCTGGACAGGCATTTAGACACTGCGTCAGCTCTGAGAATAACAGTTGATGTCAGGCAGGTTAATGGCTGTCGCTGTAGTTTATGAACACAAGAGGACACGGGTGAGCGTGCGTGACACCCAGGTGTGTTACGCAGCGTCCTGAAACGGCGGGAGAGAAAAGCCATCAGGCAACCGCGACAGTGTTTCATTAACACCTATTACAGGTGTGTGTGTGCGTGTGTGTGGTGTCATGTATGGGTGTGATCTTCTCTTGCTTTGAGATGCTTAGAACAGCAGTCCCCAACTTTTTTTCCTTGGAGCCCCCCCACGAGTATCTAAGACAAGCTTCACACACAAACCAGCCTTCACACACACAGACCAAAGGAATAAAGTGATTCATTGCAAACTGTTATTGGCAAAAATGACCATTTCTGTTTCTCTTGGGTTCCTTTTATAGCTTTTTTTTCCATTTTCGTTTCTTTCCTTCTCTTTTTGAGTGACAATATATTTTCTAGTAATGTCATATTTTTTCCCGTTGAGTGTGTTATTTTCATTTTTTTAACATGTCCAAATGTATTTTGAGAAACTCGGAGCACCTCGGAGCAGACAAAGCCTCGCGCACACCCTTAGGGAGGCTCGGAGCCCAGGTTTGGAACCACTGGATTAGAAGACTAGCTTAGGAACTTTGTAAATGGCTAATACGTCATCATGTGCAATTGCCCACAATGTCGCTGTATTCGCATCAGTACTGCCTCTGTTATTACCCTCCATGATCCGAGGATATCTCCTCATTACAGAGAGAGAAAGGTCCGGAGTGGGTGGTGCCGACAGATGAGCGTTGACGTCCGAGCACTCTGATTGGTCCAGCTTACCTTTCCGTCTATGGTAACAGCAGCGAACACGGTTGAGGAGTAAGGAGACCAGGCCACATCGCCCACGGCTGCGTTCAGGTCGAAAGTAAACATCGGGGTCCTGCAAGACACCCAGATCATAATGAAACTCTCTGCCAGTGGTGCTTTAAAGTTTGTGAACCTTTTAGAATTGCTGCATAAATATGACTTGCGTAAACTCTACTAGAAAAGAGGACCAAAGCCAGAACAAAACCTGAGGAGGAGTTTTAATGGCCCATTCCTTCCACTTGTGAAAGAAAGAAACCATGGTGCTCTAAAAGCACCGATCTGGTACGGGTTCAGTTTTATCTGGCTTGCTCAGAGAACAGCCCAGAGTGTTTGTGCTCAATAGACATTGCCTTCAGCCTCCACTGTGCAATCACCACAATTATTTTCCCAGCTAAACCACAAATATCTTACATCTTACAGCGTCCTATTGTCCCAGTGGCTGTGCAGAGAGCTGTTACCGTGCTGAGCATGCAGCCTGCATTCTGAAATTATACTTCCACTATCTTCCGCATAAATTAGTTCCGAATATAATTCCCCCTCTCTCTCTCTGCATATGTGCTCGCTGAGGCAGAGTGACAAGTTCTGCCTCAATGCTCAATGCAGGCTCGCTCGTGAATCACTTCGCTGTTATCAGCACAATATGGCAGTGCATTAAACCACAGTCACATCAGAAACGCTTTGTGTGTGTGTGTGTGTGTGTGTGTGTACTGGGCCACACTCGGAATAACCTCCCAGCATGTATACCTATGGAATGTTCCTCTTTAAAACAGCCATGCGAGTGCGCAGACTGAGCTAGAACAGAAATGCATTTACGACGTTTTAAAATTCAATACCATTTTCATCATGCCTTATCTTTTTTGCTGCAGCACAACACTTCTTTGGGACGGACAGCTGCCGAGCCATAGCATGTGGAACAGAAAAAACACGAGAGATAACCAGAACACTATTTTATGCAATCAATTCATTTCATTAAGTTATTTTTCCTAGGAACCTGCAAGCTGCTATTGCGTGTGAGAAGCATGTTGATAAAGCATGCATTGACAGTTGGATGCGTCTGCTGTCTCACAGTAATGAGCAAAGCTGTGCATTGTTGTGCTGGAAATGTCCTGGTGCCATATATCGTAGTTGAAGCGTGCGATCATACCAGCAAAAATCCCAGAATATGGGAAATCCTTGGCAGAATTGTTTCCAAAAGACGAAACTGACATGTTTCAGAGAATAAAAATCCCTTCGCTTCCAGGCAAGAATTGTTTCTAGAAGTCAAAGCAGGTCCAAAAACACTCCGCAGTGAGCTGCATACCATGAACATATGGAGCAGAGTGGCACGAACGAGGCCTTTGCTCACAGATTTACTACAAATGACCCAAGGAATATATGCGTTTTTAATTAACATCAATTAAAATGGCTGCAACAGATGCTTTCGCCTCTAAAAGTTTCCCCAGTTCTGCTGGTTAAACCCATTTTCAGACAGCGCGACTGCTTAGGAGGTTGGCGTTACTCCACCGAGTGCGAGTGGATGAATTTTATTAGGCTCACAGGAGGGACAGCGGTGCTAATTACCATCTCATTTTGTGGACGCGAGTAACTGGGTGTTTATTCTGATCAATCCATTAGTCTGCTTTCAAAATGCTTGATGTGGCCCGACTATAAACCATGCGATAAATGTTTCTGTTGAAGTAAACCAGGGTGAAATGCCTGCCGTTTACAAGCTTGTCTGTTGCTCTAGAGCCCTCTACTGGTGATCTAGGGGAGCAATGTGCACAACACCTCAGGAACTAGGACAGATAATAATTGGAGAGTAAACTGCGTGCTTGTGTGGCGCACCATCAAAATGACATCATAATTATAATCATTACTCAGCAGGGGCTTCTCTTTGACAGACTAGGAATGCCTAATTGATTTGTCAAATCACTTTTCTGACAAGCTAATTATGTTTATTTTAATGACAGTAGTAGGAGTTAAGCGCGTTTAATTCAAGCTTGCTGTTTTGAACGATAATAACAGTTCGAATCGAGTTTCTGTAGCGTTCTGCCATACATACTTGATGGTGTGGTCCCATATCTTAACCGTCCAATCAGAGCTGCATGAGATGAAGACTTTAGGATGGAAGGGGTTCCACTTGACGGCGTCGACTGCTAGGTTGTGTGCTGTGTACGTCTCCAGGAAGTGGCTGGAGTAGGATTTGGAGCACTGCACACAGCAAGTCATAGAGAAAAAGCAGAAATATCACTAAAGCTGGTCTGCCAAACAAAGGCATGGGGATTCAGTTGAGCGTCAGGTATCGAGACAGGGTTTATAAGGTCTCAAAAAAGTGTGCTTTCAATTGGACTCTTTACTACCAGACCTCTTGTTTAATGGACGTCTATAAACCTCCCACTTCTGAGAAGCACTTCAAAAGAGGCTCAACACCCAGACTTGCCCTGCTTGTGAGATTCCGCAGTGACACTACACTATACGTGTTAAACGCGATCAGTGCTGAACTCATTTCCATTTTCATTTCTTCACAATGTTAGCTGTTAATAGTGTAGCCTCCGTGCTCACACATATGCACTGCCGAACACAATTTACAAGGAAGAGATGTTAGATTCAGAAAGGCAGCAAAGCCGAGCTGTCGGTCTGCAACGAAAGATCGACTAAACCCTCAGCTCCAGGCTCGTCTATGGCGTAAAGAGGATTAGACAGACCCCAAAAGCACTGCTCCACAATATCTGTGCCAATCAAAGCGAGCTCAGCCAGGTTTAATATGGCACCGGTTCATCACGTCTATTGCATTTGGTTTCTCTCTGTGGGTGCGCTTGCCTCACTGCACCTTCAGGTTCTAAACGTAATAACGTATCGCATGATGTAACGTCGGGCCACTCATCGTCTGCGTCACATGACACAACCAGACACAGCCCCTCTCAGAAGCAACACCACAGAAGACATCCAAGAAACAGACATCCAGACAGGCTACAGAGTGCACTAGACTTAATAGAAGAAAGAACCAAACTACAACTTCATAACCTACAGCCCTCACTTCGCCAGAACCCAGGTGATTCTGCATTGTGAACCAGTGCCATTCCAACTGAGCCACTGTGCTCTGCATCCCACCCCTGGTTAGGTGAGGTTCCTGGCACAGCTCTAAGTCGAACAGTTGTTGTCAGCTTCCAAATGTCACATAAAATCCTGGTGTGAGGTTATTGGCACCAGAGTACAAGACCAGGTGGGTTACTGGCACCCTTGAAAGTTTGAAATCCAGAGCCTCCCAAAATCTCACTGCACTTTGGGTTGGGGCTGCACAGACCAGGCATGTCCCCACTTAACACTATGCAGTATTTTCAAGTTTGGTACCTGAAGCTGCGGTGAGGAAAGGTGTACCCTCGGAGAGATATGATGAATTGGTGCCATTTTAAACCTGGCTGAGCTATGTCTGATTGGCAAAGATATTGTGGAGCAGTGCTTCTGGGGTCTGTCTAATAGTGTTTATGAATGAAACATGCCAGAAGATAAGGGTTTAGTCGGACTCTTTGATGGACTGGTAATCTGTGGCGAAGTCCAGCGTCGCTATTCTGGGATATCCTCCAGACTCTCTCCCATGGGACCCTGACCAATAAGCATGGGATAAACTGGAGGCTTTTGTTTTTTTTTTTATTGTTTTTGTAGGCATCGATGCATTTAATAATCTCTTTGCCAACTTAACACTACTGACTGGATAAAACAAAGCAGGGAAGTCGGATCTGGTTAAGAGCAAGACCTGCAGATATAAACCTATGTGCAAATATGACATGGAGAGCTGGCTGGTGGGATGAGGCTGGGCTGAGCTGAGCTGGCACACTAATGAGAACAATTCCTCTTCTTACAGGATGTTAAGCATTATTTAAACTCTAAATACCCAGCAGGAACAACGCCCCACTGAGACAATGAGCAACCATTCCCGAGCTCTGGAGCACATTAATGGGAGCCACGCAGACTGCAGCAAGAACATGCAATCACAGCTCGGCCAGCAATCACCACAGGAAACGGTCCGACTCGAAATTGAATCTTTAGGAGAAAAATATAGGAGCGATACAAACCATTACGAAAATGATGTGAGGATAATTGCGACTGACCTTGTGGATCGTGCCATCTTCTGTGCCAACGAGGAAAAGGTAGTCTATCTGTCTATGGAAATCAAACGACGTTCCACATACTGTAACGGAAAAAAAAACAGGTGGCAGGACGAGCCGAGCGAAGGTAGATACCATTAAGCAGGAAGCTAAACAGTGGGCAACGGAACAAAATTCTGACAGCATGGTCCAATTAAAATAAAACTCTACGAAGGGTGTTATTATGTAGGGCCCAGTCAGGTCCAAATAATGAAAAGACTTATTTAAGGAGTCACATATTATTCATTCATTCAATCACAGACCTTAATCCAATCTAAAACAACACTAAACAACAAAGTAAAAATAACTGTTCAAATTATGTTCTGTAATTCTGGTTTTTCAGTTTGGATTCATTTTCAGAGCTGTTAATAACCCTATACTAATAACAGCTTGCCTTTTATTTGTTACTTGGAATATTTTTACATGAAATTACATTAAAAGTTATTGGGCTTTGATTTCTTGCTCCAAGACGAAAAACGGAGTATTTCAAAAGTGTATGATGATTTAAAACAGGAACTGTGTAATTCAAAAATGAGACACATCTGTTTAGGGTCAAGCTAGGTTAATTGGAAAAGGTACGTTTTTGCTGTTTGAATTCTTCCTGTTTATTATTCATTTAAGATCCTAGTATCAGCAAATGGGTTAAACATGAACGCTTTGCCTCAGCTTTAAAAATTATGTGCATCACTTCTCCCCTGAGGACTCCCTGCATTTGATTATACACATAATTATAGAGGCGAGAGGCTGAACAAAAGACAGAATAAAAACTTTTATTTACAGTACTTGCTCTTCATATCCATAACTAATCTCGATACATAAATGTAGCTCTTTCACCCAGTCAAATGCACAGTTATTATCTGTACTTGCACTAGTTCTGCTGACCCACAAGGTCCTATTTAATGACCAGGGAATTATTGGCCCAGGAGTTAGCTTACTCCGAGGCTGTAATGTTCAGGAGTACTGTTTGGACCCACGAATTCCCTTTCCCAAGACTCTAGCATTGGCTCGTTAATAAATGAACTGAGTTACCCGTCGAAAGATCAGAGTCCTCTTGTCCATCAGTAACAGCCCCTTCTACAGAGAGTCTAATGATATCTGTGAACAGCAACTCATTCTGCAAATCACATTAACTGATGTTATTCAAGCGCGACTAAAAGCACCAGCCCAAACGATTCGGAGAGTGCTCTCCAGTCTCATAAATCTCTTCTGTACCTTCACCAGAGTCCAAGATACCACACGGCCATCAGAGGAGACTGAGAAAAAGTTATGATTGTTGTCCATGTCATCGTTCTGCCACTTGACCTGAAGGGATTGGGACACGAGAGACAACGTCACAAAAAGGTAACGTACAAAATAGAAATGTATGCAGTCTTATAAGACAAAGGCTGAGCTGTATACTTTAGCACTATAGACACTGAAAGTAACCACTACCAAAACATTGGTATGATGGAGTATGAAGTCTCATTTAGCCGATCTCCTAATTGAAAAAGACGTTATCGGTACCTCCTCCTACCTGCCACACGGGGTCTGTGTGCTTGCCCAACTTGGCCGTGCTCTTATAGACCGGCTGTGGCTCGTCTTCCTTCAGGTTATAGACGGCCACGCAGCCATCATAAAAGCCCACCGCAACCAGATAGGAGAGCTCCTTGTGAATATCCAGACACATGACGCCTGATTTAGTGGGGAAGGTGTACTCTGGGAAGGTGGAGTTCTTCAGGGAGTAGAGCAGCAGCATGCCATGACCCTGCTTCGTGAACTCGTCTAGACCAGGATAGCAGAAAGGTCCAAGATCAAAATGGAGGTTATAAGATTTCAGAAAGCATGTTTAAAAGGTAGGTTTGCACTCACAAGACCCGAGTCCTACAGCAAACAGGTCAGTGTATTTTGGATTCCTTGAAGCAAACAGAAACCATTTAATCAAACATCCAGGCTGTAAGTTAATGTGAAAAACAACCCTGATCTGCATCATGCGACACACAGACCCAGTCCTTGCCCCGTAGGAATGCCGAGACATGGGAGGTTCTGGTAAGGCAGAGTGCACACGAGCGGCTACCTGGAGTTTCGGTGTCCAAATCACATTCTTTGGACATCATGCAGAAGATCTCACTTCACGTGTTCCCACTCGAACCAGCGTGGCTCAGCGGAAGAGCACTAGATTGCAGTGCTGAACCACAATGGTCTGTATCCCGCCTCTGGAGAGGATAGGTTTGAGTGGAGACACCTAAACAGTGAGGTTCTGTGTGATGTCCACACCAGGAGGTTCTGTGCTTGGTGTGGTTCCTGGCACCATTATGTCCAGGATCTGCCTTGCCAGAGTCTCCAGAGACTCAGTGCTTGGTGCAGATGTAGACCAGGGGTGCTCTTATATTACAAAATTAACAGAAAGTCATATTTCATCACAGAGAAAAATCATAATAAGGTCATCGGGGTACACTTTATTTCCTTTTGTTTTAATCCTAGGTCAGAATGGGTTGGGTCCAAAGCCTAGCCTGGAATTCAAAATACCCCTGTTTGGGATGCCAGTCCATCACAGGTACATTCATACATATCTATGCATATTCAAAACATAGTATAAAACATGCACCTTTCCCAGACTAGGGATTTTATAAGGTCTCACTTAACTGCCTTGTTCATTGTTCATAAAAATGTTTCTTAAATTCATATTAAAGTCATATTTAGGCACCCGGGTAGCACAGTTGTCTTCGGTGCCGACACATTCAGGCATGATTGGCTGCTACTGTGGGAGGCTAGACAGCCCTGCAACAGTGGTCCCTGCCGAGGTAATGTTAACTACTCTTAAATTAGAAAACAAATCAACCATAATTTGACCAGGGCATCCTAATCATTTTAATAAGACTATGGGTTGGCGCCCATACGCCATATGTAAATTTTTGTTGTGTATACAGACCAGCAGAGTGCGGTGACAGACAGCCGCTTGGCTTTGTCATACTGGAACTTCCAGAGCGGTAGAAGCGTGCCTTCCTGTTCTCGGAACTCATCGGATGCATCCTCAAAATATCCGAAATCTGAAGGAGCCAGCAAGATGAGAACTTTTAATTAGGTTTAGATTACTTTTAAATCGCGGTTGTTGGCCGGTAAACTCAGTGAGGACTAGTTACCCTGAGCAATGTCATCAAACGTATTCTGAGTCACCATGCGCTCGATGATCTTGGCCACCTTTGCCACTTTGGTAATGTCATCACTCTGACGGACGAGAAAAGACAAACAGGCGAAATAATCAGTTGATACACTAGGCATGCGAATGCTTCAGTGTGCTTGTAGGCCCTTGTGCTGTGGTTGGCCTGAAACTCCAGCGCAGAAGTCATAACAATTAGTGGTGGACAACAAGCTCCTACAGAAAGCCTTTATTACCTTTTATCATACCACAGTCAGTTCCGATCCCGCAATCCGATTGGCTGAGAGACGGTCCAGCCGTGCTATTATTGCATGATAAAGGCACTGTGAACGACTGTGTAAGTATTACTCCGCGGCATACACACGTCACCTAGCAACGATGCCCAAGCTATAATGAGTAAAACACTGCCGAAATGAAAGCTATAATTAGTTTATAAAATATGTTGGTTTTGAAAACAATTTACATTTGGAAGAGAAGCTATTAATGACCAACCTGAGATAAAGGTTTATCACCTTTAGGATTTGGAAGCACTGGAACGAAGTCAGAACTTTAAATCAAACGTCCCAGGCTTTTAATAGAGTCACAGCTGAAGAGCAATGAGACTGAAGATGAGTTTCAGTTCCATCAACAAAAATGATGAATCAGCTTCATCCCTCACAAAGACGTCGTTTGCTGGAGTTAAACTCGGCTCTTTCATTAGCCACCATCCGCGGCTTCGGCTTCGTTCCTCTGACAGGTCTGTTATCTGTAAGTCCAGCTCTAACCCAGAGAAGCTGCTGATGCTCTGTAACTCTGCCCTTACATTTCTGACTGATAAGATTAATATTAAGAGCTTCATCATACAGATTTGTAATCGCTAATCAAACTGGATCCTAGACTTTGCTTAGAACACCGGGATCTCACTCCGATTTGCTTCAGTCGGTAGAATAGTGGATCTTAGTAACAGCCTGTCTTATAAACCCCACCCATTTTATTTGCTGCATGTAAATAAACTTTCTTTTTAATAAATTAAAACTTACCAATATGCATCGTCTCACAATGTATCGTGATATAATCGCACCATGCCCCGTGTTTCGTGATGCGTATCGTAAGTCCCCACACAACGTTTACCTGACTCTCCACCAATACAGTCTTTTTCTTTCCTTTCTCGTCCTCCTTCTTAGACTGAAGGGCTTTCTGTTTCTCTTTATTCTTCTCCTGCTTCTGGAGCTCCACCACATAGGCATCGTAGATCTCCCACTGCAAACACACACAGCTTGAGTGTTTCATCACAGGTTCATTATTTCCGTACAGAACAGCACAGTGTTTGGCCAAAAGGAACTCCTGGTCAAATGATAACACTTTGTTCTCTGGAGGGGTAAAGTTCCTTTCCTTTAGCAAAACAGGATAATATGTAAATGAATCAGGGCTGTATGAAAAAAAAACGTAGTAACATCTGGCACTTCCGACAGCACATGATTGATTTTCTGTGCGTGTTTTGTCTTCACTCTCTCCATTACAGATACTGTTTAAGCACCACACTCATGGCTTTGGCCCAACTGCTTTAGACAAGAGGTTTGCATAGCAGAGGGTTGGATGAAAGAACTGTGAAACAGAGGAGAGGAATCAATACCACTCCCAATCGAATCTGTAAAGACAGGATCATTTCTCTTACCTGATTAGCTGTAGCGGAAAAACTGGCACGAGGAGGAGGTTCGGTTTGACAGGCTCGTTCCTGCAGAAAAATCAGCATATCAACCTCTCATGAAACACAAACTTATTCTGAATATTTTTGCTCTTGTGGTCAGTTCTGTCTCGTGAAATACAATTCTATTCCCGTCCTAGTACAGAGACTAGTATTAATAAACTGATTTACATTCTGATAACAGAGCCAGGGCAAGACAATGAAAGAAAACATGTTATGTTTCATAGGATAAGCCAATCATTTTAATTTTCAGTGTTGTTGGTTATTTCCTGCTTCAGAGACAGACTAGAAGATGACAGAGAATTGGAAAGCCCTCTTTTATAATGAGATCCCAAGATTAGAAAGCTCTGCCTCGGCCAGATTAATACCTTCCATCACGTTTTCTGTCATGCAGCGGGGAAAAACAAATCACACATTATTTACTTTCTTCTGAAACATGAAAGCTAGTCATTTTAGCTCAAGCCCATTCTGCACTTAAAAGACTTCAGAAACACGATTATAGAAATGAAGCATGAACGCCCAATCATTATCGATAACGCTTTGGTCTTCCATTCTACCAGAAGAGAATTAACAAGCACAGCCTATGAGTTGCTCTATGGAAAACAAATAATTAATGGGAAGCAAATCTGTCTTTAGTATTGAAAAAGGAATATTAATACTCATAATAATCATAATTTATCACAGCCTTTACCATTTCAAATTTGGTATTTGTAAGCTACCATCTGCAACACTGGACTGTTTTTACTGTGTTTATCCTCAGCCCATTCTGTCCCATTTCTCCCTCCATACTCTCTGTTTTTCCTGCTTTTGTCCCATTTCATTTACCATAGTCCTGTGCTTGGCTTATCTTCACAGTGCATTTCTTCCCCCTTTTCCTAGAGTGTCATTGTGAGGAGACCAGAAGGTTCGGTGTTCAAGCCCCAGTACGGGCTATCTGTCACTGCTGAGCAACACTTAAAACACAATTAATAGGACTGTATTTTGTAAGGCACTCTGGATAAGAGTGTCTGCTAAATGACTAAATGGAGATCAAATGGAATTTGGCCAAAGAAACAGGACAGAAATGGGAAAGACAGACTATGAGGTCTTGGGAGAGATCAGGCCCAGGAACACAAAATCAGGCCAGTTCAGACCACTGCTGTATCAGCAGCCTTCGTGGTTAGTTTTGGCCTCTTAAAACAGATTACAACATATTTTATAAACATTTGTAATTGCCAACTGTACTACACTTGTATGGCAACCACTTTCCTAGTAATTAACTCAAAATGCAAAGTGCACTTTGTTATAATTGCATTCATTTTCTATGACTGAACAGTACAGATGTTACAAATGTGAACGAGCTGCCTGAAAGTAAATTAAACCAGGTGCCATTCATTTTATGTATTTATGTACATTTTTGGAACTGTCCTGAAACTTTATGCCAGGCAGATCACAGAATGTATAGCTATGATAGTGGAAACTATGAAATTGGCCAAAAATGTGTGGGACACAATAGGAGAGTTACAAGTACAGGAGCAGAATCCCAAATGACTTCTTTTTCATTCTCATGGGATTTGAGATTCTGGCACAGAAGAAAAGCAGCGTACATGGTCAAATGTAACAGGAAAAGTACAAAGACAGCCCCAATTAAAATATTATTGCAAGTACAATTTATTCTAAAAGTAAATATGACCGTTTCTAAATATATGTATATCTCGACACAGACACCTATTCTGCACCTATTCTATGGTATGAAGCTGGAACAGTTTCAGAAGGGTCTGATAATAAGACAACGCACTAAAGAACCTTACTCTGAGAGGGTTGTTGAGGGTCTGGGAGGCTCTCTCACTAAAATTAAACTGGTTAGTGAGTTTCCGCTCTTTCGTCTCCGCTCTCACATCCACGCTGTCAGACCTTTCCTCTCCAGTTCCCTCTTCCGCTTCAGCAGCTTCATCAATACCCTCTACCTACAGAACAACATCCACAATTCAAACATGACCCTTCTACTCAAACCATCCCAAAGACATCACATAATCAGTATTTTTGTAATTAGTTGTTTTACCGGCGTCTCTGATTTGTCCTCACTTTGTGTAACTGGGGATTCTGCTGGTTCCTCTGGGACTATAACATAACATTTCAATGCAGTGTTAAAGTGAATTTCAAAGACACGACTGTTTCCCCAATATGTTCCTTCATTTCTTTAATCGTAAACATCCTACCTTCCGGAAGGCCTCGCTTGGCCATCTGTCTCCGAGCCTCATCTGAATCTTTGCGCAGAAGGTTACCTTCTAGCGCAAAGTGAATGGCTAACTGGTCCACGCTGCTGATTGGCTTATAAGAGCGTTCCTGGGGAAAAACACAACGTATTTACAACTTCACTTAGCTAAGCGTGAAAGACTGTCATTAAGAGAAGTTGTTAGACATAAAAAGGTATAGAAATGGTTACCTTGAAGCTGTATCTGACAATGTTCTGTGGGGCGTGTGGATTGTGTGCCGTCAGTACTCTAGTAAACTCCTCTTTCAGCTCCTAAGAGAAAGCACGAGAAAATGAAAATGGTTTTTAAAGATGTTCCAGAAAAGATGATTAATGAGATTAGTGTGGGTTTCCAGATCTTGATAATTCAGTTGAAATATTTACAGCTGTAATGACTGATTTAGAGAAATGATTATTACACAATAATAATCGCAATATGCATTTTCTCTACATTCGTTTATTCATATTTTATTTATAGTCAAGTCATCAGATATATGTATATAGCGCTTTTTACAATGGAGCATTGTCTCAAAGCAACTTTACAATTTTAGATGATCTCCTAATATCTACAGCCAATCCCAAACTGAGCAAGCCCAGGGCAACAGTGGCAAGGAAAAGTCCCTAAGCGTTATGAGAAACAAACCTTGGGAGGACCGAGACTCAAAAAGGGACCCGACCTCCTTGGGCGGCGTAGATGATAAATCAAGAATGAAACTAATGTAATTAAACTAATAAGTCTTGGAGTGATAGTTCAAACAAAATGTAAAATATGCACATCGTAGTCCGATATGCATTATTGTCCTATATGCTATATACTCTTAATATTATTGTGTTCTGTTCCCAAGGTTTCTTCCTTATAACATTTAGGGAGTTTTTCCTTACCACTGTCACCCTAGGTCTGTCGATTAGGGCTTTGCGCCTAGATAATTGCAAAGCTGCTTTGAGACAATGCTCCATTAAAAAAAAAAAGTGCAATAGATATGAATAGAATTTCATTTGACACATTATATACTATTATGTATTATAATGGCATGTTTGAAATTTTGAAGATTTATTTCAAACTGTTTTGAAAATGACTTTCCTTTGAAATACTTTCTAATTACGTTATCAGATACATTATCTGAAATACAGTCCTGTATTTGTACAGCATCTTGGTTATTTAGTCAGGGCCAGAACACTACAGTACCATTTAAATTACTCTGTAGGGAAAAATACAGAGCCATCAACTTGTCTCATATAAAATATTATTACAAGCCTCTAGCCAAAGTATAGTCATGGTCCGTTAAGCTTCAGAACGGCAATAACAGCCGAGCATGCTGAATATAATTAGGATCAGCCTTTTTATTATTAGAAAATACAAGTAGCGAACACATGAATGGTTTACAAAACGCTTTAAAATTGCACACACGGGCCTGTTATTAACTTCTCTGATTGATTTTTTTGAAGGACACACAGTGGGGCAAAAAAGTATTTAGTCAGCCACTGACTGTGCAAGTTCTCCTACTTAGAAAGATGAGAGAGGTCTGTAATTTTCATCATAGGTACACTTCAACTATGAGAGACAAGATGAGAAAAAAAAATCCAGGAAATCACATTGTAGGATTTTTAAAGAATTTAATTGTAAATCATGGTGGAAAATAAGTATTTGGTCACCCACAAACAAGCAAGATTTCTGGCTCTTCACAGACCTGTAACTTTTTCTTTAAGAAGCTCTTCTGTCCTCCACTCGTTACCTGGGCCATGTATGGTGAGATTTTAAGCCAAAACCTCTCTTTCCATCAGTGAGAGCATTGAAGATGGAACGTGGCTGGATCTTCCAGCATGACAATGATCCCAAACACACCGCTCAGGCAACAAAGGAGTGGCTCCGTAAAAAGTATTCCAAGGTCTGGAGTCTCCAGACCTCAACCCCACAGAAAATTTGTGGAGGGAGTTGAAAGTCCGTGTTTGCCCCAAAACGTCACTGCTCTAGAGGAGATCTGCATGGAGGAATGGGGCCAAAATACCAGCTACAGTGTGTGCAACCTGGTGAAGACTTACAGGAAACATTTGACCTCTCTGTCATTGCCAACAAAGGTTATGTTAGAAAGTATTGAGCTGAACCAAATTTCTTGACCAAATACTTATTTTTCCACTATACTTTACAATTAAATTCTTTAAAAATCCTACAATGTGATTTCCGGGATTTTTTTTCTCATTTTGTCTCTCATAGTTGAAGTGTAGCTATGATGATAATTACAGACCTCTCTCATCTTTCTAAGTAGGAGAACTTGCACAATCAGTGGCTGACTAAATACTTTTTTTGCCCCACTGTACCATCATTTGACCATCAAATATGAGAGACGTTCGGCAGAATACTGAACTGTGAGCTCGAGAGAGACACGTTATGTCCACTGGCTAAATTATCCTCTGCTGTGTGTGTCTAAATAGGCGAGTGTTTGATGCCCTGTAATGATCGCACTGCTCTGAGTGTTTTAGAATGGACTCCAGAACCAGAAAAAATGGCTGCTGAAGGTGAATTGATAAGAGAATGAGAGCATTGTTAAAGTGAATTGTTAATTCACATATAAGAGCGTTCAGATGTCTTGTATTGGGCATGTAGGGCCAGCACTGCTCTAATGGTGCTTTTATGTTAACATGTTACAGTAACGTACGGTCTCAGTCAGACCCAGCTGGTCCGGAGGTTTAACCAGAGTCTTCCCTTGAATCCACTCGTCTCCTCCATCTCCAACCTCTGTCCCCTCCTCGTCATCCTACAATAGAAAAAATCAGATTCTGGTTAAGTACTATTAAAACCCTAAAAGTTTCTAGCACCAGCCACTACTGCATGAGATGCCACGATACTAACATTACAGCCTGGACTGGCATTTATTAGTTTAATTGTTCTTGACATAAGATACACTATAAAGCAAACGTAGTAGTAGTAGTAGTAGTAGTCCAGGGTTCAAATCCCACCTCTGCCAAGCTGCCACTGTTGGGTCCTTGAGCAAGACCCTTAACCCACAATTGCTTGGATTGTAAGATTGTATGAAATGTAAGTCACTTTGGATAAGGGCATCTGCTAAATCCTGTAAATGTAAATGTAACAGTATGTAGATGCCTTTTTTGATTACTGACCTCTTAGTTCAGGCACACACTGCAAACAGGTTCATAAATTGGACATACAGCGGAAGTACAATGGGTTGTACTGAACAAAGTCCACTAAAAATGCTTTGCCAACTATGATTGATGATAAGACCTGATTAACTCCACCACAAAGCTGTAAGATGAATTGGAAAGCCACTTGTGAGCCAGAGCTTATTATTCAATGTCAGTACCTGACGAAAAACAAAGAAGTCATGTTCAAAATGTAGTGGAGAGCCATTTTAAGAAGAGGCTGTTCTGTCAGTAAAGACTGAACAAACCCCACTAATACCCATGATTTGGAATGTAATGTTGCTTAGTGCGTCTGCAAACTTTTTCCTATATGGAACAAAAGTCACCTACTATGCACACACTGTGAAAGCGTGTATGCTTCATCATAGGTCGTTGCAGATGCAACATTGCGCTTCATATCCATTTTGAAACTTGAGAAACCCAAACTTTGTAAAAACCAATTATCATGTCCAACAGCTCCCTTACAGACTAACCTTTTTCTTACTGGGGATTTTGACACCCTTTGTAGGAGGCACCCTGAGTTGGGAATGAACACTGGATCCCTGTGTGAGGCAGAAAGACACACAAGACATTCTTTATACCATTGTGGTGATAAAATAATGATACAATTCACTGTTTCTGACAAAAAAGACTTCCAAGGCTTCCCTGTGAGTTTTCTCGGTGTTGTTTATTGTATATATTAAGTTTGCAGACGTTAAATGTAAGGTTGTGCAATTCAAGCTTGTCTAGTCCTTTTCACTTACAAAAAACACGGAATTTGATCGAGTGCCAACCGTAACAAAGCCTTTGACTGTAACAACACCGCAACTCTGCAATTAGCCGTTAGCTAAACTTACCCCGACTTCACTAACGTTATGTAACTACTTACCTGTTTGGACCTCACTGTTCCAGGCTTGTGTGGAACTGGCATTGCGTGTCATCTACTTTTGTTAAATTATGATTTGTTTGAAATAAACTAGCAGTTGGTTATATATATTATACTATGTACTATTGTTCACCTCGAATAAAGCTGCCAGTTGCTTGAGTTGTGCGTTTACCTGTTGCTATGGAAACGACAAACCTTGAGCATGTCCTGTTTTCGATAAAAAACCAACAAAACACTCAAAAGACTAAAACAAAAACAGCTGTTTGTTAGTATCGCTGCCAAAAATAAACTCAATAAAGTTTAATCATTGTAAACTATTGACGTCTTGCTTTCGAAAATGTACTTAATATATTTAATGCCGCTAGATGTCGCTGTTGGTACGTACTGTCAGCCAATGGTCAATGGGTACAATTAAAACAAAGAATTTATATATATAAAATAAATGGTACGTAGGTTGCTCATTGACAAGCAGTATGATTGAACTACAACCACTTTAAAATGTACAGTGATACTGGCCTTTACTACAGTCATATATGAACTATTCCACCAAACTGAATGAAGGTACAGTCCCACACCGACTAAAAACTAGCCAAGACTAGCCAAGCCATGTTTTGTTTTGGACTGGTATGCTGGTCAGCCAACAAGACCAGCACACACCATATGAGTGGATTGAGGTACCTCAATTAATGCCCTGGCTTATATTAATCACAACATAATTGCTCAATAGATTTTCCCATGACCAAACTCCGTCAGATACAGGCACTCAAGTCTGTGTGTGATTTCTCATCTGGCCAGAAGGCTCCTCCATTAGTTTTTATTTATTATGCTTTCATGGTACAAACTTGTATGTTTTTTATCCATTTATAATAGGACAATAACAAGCAACCAGGATAGTGGATGAAAATACAGGGGTTGGACAATGAAACTGAAACACCTGGTTTTAGAGACAACAATAATTTCTTAGTATGCTGGAGGGCCTCCTTTTGCGACCAATACAGTGTCAATTCGTCTTGGAAATTACGTATACAAGTCATGCACAGTGGACAGAGGGATTTTAAGCCATTCTTCTTGCAGGATGGTGGCCAGGTCACATGTGATGCTGGTTGTGGAAAACGTTTTCCTGACTCACTTCTCCAAAACAGCCCAAAGTGGCTCAATAATATTTAGATCTGGTGACTGTGCCGGCCATGGGAGATGTTCAACTTCACTTTAATGTTCATCAAACCAATCTTTCACCAGTCTTGCTGTGTGTATTGGTGCATTGTCATCCTGATACACGGGCACCGCCTTCAGGATACAATGTTTGAACCATTGGATGCACATGGTCCTCCAGAATGGTTCGGTAGTCCTGGCAGTGACGCGCCCATCTAGCACAAGTATTGGACCAAGGGGATTCCATGATATGGCAGCCCAAACCATCACTGATCCATCCTCATGCTTCACTCTGGGCATGCAACAGTCTGGGTGGTACACTTCTTTGGGGCTTCTCCACACCGTAACTCCTCCCGGATGTGGGGAAAACAGTAAAGGTGGACTCATCAGAGAACAAATACATGTTTCACATTGTCCACAGCCCAAGATTTGCACTCCTTGCAACCGTTGAAACCGTCGTTTGGCATTGGCACGAGTGACCAAAGGTTTGGCTATAGCAGTCCGGCCGTGTATATTGACCCTGTGGAGCTCCCGATGGACAGTTCTGGTGGAAACAGGAGAGTTGAGGTGCACATTTAATTCTGCCATGATTTGGGCAGTCGTGGTTTTATGTTTTTTGGATACAATCCGGGTTAGCACCCGAACATCCCTTTCAGACAGCTTCCTCTTGCGTCCGCAGTTAATCCTGTTGGATGTGGTTTGTGCTTCTTGGTGGTATGCTGACATTACCCTGGATACCGTGGCTCTTGATACATCACAAAGACTTGCTGTCTTGGTCACAGATGCGCCAGCAAGACGTACACCAATAATTTGTCCTCTTTTGAACTCTGGTATGTCAACCATAATGTTGTGTGCATTGCAATATTTTGAGCAAAACTGTGACCTTACCCAGCTAATTGAACCTTCACACTCTGCTCTTACTGGTGCAATGTGCAATTAATGAAGATTATTCACCAGACTGGTCCAATTTAGCCATGAAACCTCCCACACTAAATGACAGGTGTTTCAGTTTCATTGTCCAACCCCTGTAGTGTTGCAAAACAATGAAAAGCCTCCAACGTTGTGATGAAACCTCCCAATCTGGCAACAATATTCGCACTACCCCAGATTGATGTACAGCTCTATCCTGACCTCTGCAGGTCATTATGCATTACTACAGTACATCCACAGTGTAACGACTTGTAGCGAGATTCTTGCAGAACAACTTTGCAGACACGAGTTTGGTTTGTTTTTAATGTGTTTTGGGTTTCACAGTTGACGCATTGGCCTGCATAACGTTTCTGTACATGTTCATTTAACGCGAATGAGGAGGTGCCCGCGCATGCGCAGTGCTCCACACTGACACAGCGAGCTATATTAAAAGCTAGCGGATTTGCGCTAATGGTGGATTAGCTGCAGTTAAACATGTCTGTGTGTGAGAGCAGCGAAAGGCGTGTAACAGATACTGAAAACACTGACACTGTTCATGTAGACCCGGCCTCTATGTTAGACGCCGAAACGGTTCAAAACAGTCCTAATGTCCGTAGTTGTCATGTTGAAGAAGGTGAGTGCGTCAGTGGTCACAGTAATGTAACTAGCCGACACGGCTAACTGTGTGCGCTTCACGATTTATAGCCCTGTTTTATGAACACGCGAAAAATAATAAACACTTAAAATTAAAGTTACAACTAACACCGGAGTTAACAGAGGCTAACATTGTTCGAGATGGACGGGTTTAGCCGTGTATCAGCTAACGCTAGGGACTAGCTGCTATATAGCATAGCGTTAGCTGGTTAATAGCTACACTGCCCATCTCAAACAATAACCGGCCTATGTGTGACACTTTAAGGACCTAACTCGAATTATTATTTAATATAAGTTTTCTGTTAGTGCTAAATACAAGATAGTGTAGTAACAGGCTGTGTCAAACCGAGCAGTTATCAAAACTTATAGCGTATATGACCTGAGCATACCTTTTAGTACACTAGTATGCAGTTTGGGACACAGCCCAAGTGACCTTCTTTGGGACCAAACGTTAGCAAGCTCTTGGATTATAGGCTTGACTTTAATTCATGAATGTGCTTACAGTAGTGCACTTATATTATGTATGTTTATATATTAATTTGCGTTTGGTGTTAAAGGAGCTCACGTAGACTGCATTCCAAGTTGCATACTGTCCCAAACAGCAGCGTTGGGTGTCGTTTACATTTTGTAGACTGCGATTCTGCTAAGCGTTTTTTTCGATTCCAAAATATTGAAAAGTGTGCCAGATGTTTAGGTATGAATAATATCATTATTGTCTATATCTTAGCTTCAAAAGTAGTTGTTTTAACGTTAAGATACTTCTTCCCATTTAAACCTATTATAAATAAATGGCTTCATATACTAAAATAATGACCTAGGTACACCAAAGTCTCTCAGTTACTGCTGGTCATAAGTATTTTACACTGATGAAATGATGCACATGTGGTCCAAAGGGAAAGTGGTCATTTTTATCAGGTTTTAATGGATAGAAAAACGCTTCGATAGAAAAACGCCTTTGGACCACGTTTGTTTCTTCGGCATTACAGGGTACTTATCACCAGTAGCAACTGAGAGATGTCTGGTGTTGCCCTTTCTCCTGTCTCCAGAAACATCTTAAATTGCAATGCTATTGTAAAATCACCTAGCAGAAGATCAGTGAAATCATCAGTAGCCATTGGCACAATACAGTGTAGGTGTTTTTTTCCACAACAGTGATCAGGCATATTCACAAGTCTCTTCGTACAAGTCTGTTTCGAGTCTCTGATTTGCAAGTTTTAGTTCAAATCAAGTCTCGAGCCTTAAGAATTATTGTAGCTATTAGTTGCTGATATGGCTTTGTACAAAAGTAACTCCATTTAAAGGTCAAGTTCAGCTGAGACTCAACTCATCTTTCCTGAAAGCAATTCAAACATATTAACTTGTGAGTGAAAATAAAAACATGATTGTTGGCATAGTTTCCACCCAAACTATGTGAAAATAGTAGCGCTGCTGTCGATATCACTTAGGAAAATCCTAGCATTAAATATGACCCCTGTGATGAGACAGGTCCTGGGGTTGATCCATTCACATACCTTGAGCAGAAGTGAGCCAGTACATTATACTGTATACATCATTCAATTGCGTTACAGATCAGCCTGATGATTCGTTTGCCAAAAAAATGATAACAGTATAAGTAAATCTGCGCTTTATTGTGTGTCCCAAAAGTATGTAGTAATCAGATCATGGAAGGATGTGTTTTGGGACACAGCCCTCGTGAGCATCTATAGGACCAGACATGACCTTTTAAGAGTCGTGGATCGAACCATTCACATATATTCGGTATCGGACTTATTTCTGTGCTATTCAGTAAAAGTTGGTGTTAAAGAATCTCCCAAGGACTGCATCCCAAACTGTATAACATTGTCCTAAACAGTGTACAGTTATACCTACTCTAGTGCTGTTAAACATAAGCTTTTTAATGAGTGCAAATAATTTATGAACAATTAGTAAGTCTATTAAGTTTATGCGCAAATTTTATGCGCATTTTTGAATATGTCTAGAAAGTATGTGAGGAACTGACGTACCCTCCTGGGTACCATCCTCCTCTGTACCTACTGAATTATACGATACAAATGATTTGGATAGGCTCCATGTCTAGCCCCCACCCAGCACACGACCCTCACTGGGAACAGCAGAAGGAAGATGAAATGAAATGTTTAGAAAGTTATGCATTCATTAGGGCTGTCTAATAACATGTTCATTAACACTGTTACTCACATTTGTGCTGCTTTACCTTGAGCAGTCTATTTATGGTCTGTATCTGACATCCCCTAACCACTATTCCCTACATTTTACATACTGTAGAGTGCACCATTAGCCTATAGGTAATAAAGTTTGTTTGCGTGGTATATAAACTCAGAAACATTTCTGTGCAACAGCAGATTCTGTCAGCGTGTCAAGATAACTTTCTTATAAAAGTACGTAATAAACTGAATGCTTTCTATTTGAAAAGGCTTAGCTCTGGTAATTGTGACAGTCACGAGGCAAACGAGATGAGACCTGATGAAAATAAATAATGCTACTGGATTATTCAAAAGTAATAAATACATCCTGTTAAAGCTCATGCAATTTAAACGTAAAACTATTCCTAGGAGCCAACAGCAAAAAAAAAAGGTTAACACCATGAAGCTTGTGTGACTGAAATATTTAAATTCGTTCCCTGTAAAGCAAACATTCATTCAAATAATCAACGGAACTTGTGTTCTAATGTTTTCCCGGCTGTATTTTTGCTATTTTTTCTCTACAAAGTGTGTCTACATTAATGGAATAATCAGTTTCGTCACATGATTCCTGATTTTCTATCTGTGCTGTCATCGTCCTGTCAGAAACCCTGCGTGATCGTGAACGTGACCTCCTTAAGGGCATGCAAACAGACACTTTCTGTCAGGTGTGTGAGGCTGTATTGCTCTTCGACTCCCAGCGAGTCTCTCACTACGAGGTTTGCATAAAGTTTCTCAATCCAAGTGACATACTGATAAATGAGGGCCATGAATGAAGTGTCTTCATATAACATTTATTTCAGTGACATTTTTCTCTCTCGTAATAAGGGAAAGAAACATGCTCAGCGAGTCCGGATCTACCTGCAGACCAAGAAAGCTGAAAGGAGCAAGCAGAGACAAGAGCACGGAAACATTCTGGTAATACGCAGGTCCTACACACGGCCCTAGTGTGCTTGCCTGGTTTGGTTAAAGTCAGATCTGCTGATTTTACAGAGTATGAAGGATCCGGAGAAGTTCTGCGAGCTGTGCAACATGGTGTTCAGTTCTCCTGTGGTCGCGAAGTCTCATTATGAGGGTAAAGTCCATGCCAAAAACGTGAGGAAGGCCAGCAGCACGCCTTCTGGAGGTAAGAAACAGTATAGGCAAGGTTTTATCTCAGGTGCCAGTTTGTTTGTTAGTGTGTTAGTTTGTTTATGTGATCTGATCATATCCTGTATAATGTGTGGTAGATTCTAAGACGTCGGATTCCAAGGCGTCGACGTGTCCGCCGGTCATCCCTGTTCCCACCGAGGACGAAACCAAACACAAGGACGTGGATCACGAGCAGAAGCACAGTGCTGAATCTGCTGGCCAGGGGGTGGACCTGAGTGACCCGGACAAGTACTGCAAGCTGTGCGCAGCCTCGTTCAACAACCCGGCGATGGCCCAGCAACACTACAGCGGACGCAAGCACCAGCGCAACCGGGCGCGCAAGCAACTGCTCGACCAGCTTAGCGAGAAGTCCGACCACGGTACCCACCCGCTGTCTGAATGTTTTTACAGATTGTTTTGATTGAAATGTGTCATTCGGACTTGCGTTGTTAAGGGGAGATGTTGTAAAACATAATTACTGTAATTACTACTGGGTACTTCACAGTACAACGCGCACTACTGCTAAATATGGTTACCATCTTTTGACTGGATTTTATTGACCCAATTAAAATCGGTCAATATTTATGTATCTTAACATACAGTGGGGCAAAAAAGTATTTAGTCAGCCACTGATTGTGCAGGTTCTCCTACTTAGAAAGATGAGAGAGGTCTGTCATTTTCATCATAGGTACACTTCAACTATGAGAGACAAAAAATGAGGAAAAAAAAATTCAGGAAATCACATTGTAAGGATTTTTAAAGAATTTAATTGTAAATCATGGTGGAAATAAGTATTTGGTCAATAACAAAAGTTCAACTCAACACTTTTTAACATAACCTTTGTTGGCAGTGACAGAGGTCAAACGTTTCCTGTAAGTCTTCACCAGGTTGGGCACACACTGTAGCTGGTATTTTGGCCCATTCCTCCATGCAGATCTCCTCTAGAGCAGTGATGTTTTGGGGCAACAAGGACTTTCAACTCCCTCCACAAATTTTCTGTGGGTTGAGGTCTGGAGACTGGCTAGGCCACTCCAGGACCTTGAAATGCTTTTTATGGAGCCACTCCTTCGTTGCCCGAGCGGTGTGTTTGGGATCATTGTCATGCTGGAAGACCCAGCCACGTTCCATCTTCAATGCTCTCACTGATGGAAGGAGGTTTTTTTGGCTTAAAATCTCACGATACATGGCCCCGTTCATTCTTCCCTTAACACGGATCAGTCGTCCTGTCCCCTCTGCAGAAAAACAGCCCCAAAGCATGATGTTTCCACCTACATGCTTCACAGTAGGTATGGTGTTCTTGGGATGCAACTCAGCATTCTTCTTTCTCCAGACATGGCGAGTTACGTTTTTACCAAAAAGTTCTATTTTGGTTTCATCTGACCACGATATTCTCCCAATCCTCTTCTGGATCATCCATATGCTCTCTGGCAAACTTCAGACGGACCTGGACATGTACTGGCTTAAGCAGGGGGACACGCCTGGCACTGCAGGATCTGAGTCTGAGTGCTTCTCGGCATAGTGTTTTTTTTACTTTGGTCCCAGCTCTCTGCAGGTCATTCATCAGGTTCCTTCGTGTAGTTCTGGGATTTTTTGCTCACCGTTCTCATGATCATTTTGACTCTATGGGATGAGATCTTGAGTGGGTGCCCCCAGATCGAGGGAGATTATCAATGGTCTTGTATGTCTTACCATTGCTCCCACAGTTGATTATTCACCAACCTGCTTGCCTATTGTAGATTCACTCACTTCCCAGCCTGGTGCAGGTTTACAATTTTCTTCCTGGTGTCCTTCAACAGCTCTTTGGTCTTGGCCATGGTTGAGTTTGGAGTCTGACTGTTTGAGGCTGTGGACAGGTGTCTTTTATACAGATAACGAGGTCAAACAGGTGCCATTAATACAGGTAACGAGTGGAGGACAGAAGAGCTTCTTAAAGAAGAAGTTACAGGTCTGAGAGAGCCAAAAATCTTGCTTGTTTGTGGGTGACCAAATACTTATTTTCCACCATGATTTACAAAAAAATTCTTTAAAAATCTTACAATGTGATTTCCTGGATGTTTTTTTCTCATTTTGTCTCTCATAGTTGAAGTGTACCTATGAAGAAAATTACAGACCCCTCTCATCTTTCTACGTTGGAGAACTTGCACAGTCAGTGGCTGACTAAATACTTTATTGCCCCACTGTATAGCGGTGCAGTTCTAAGAACAGGGCGCCACATTTCAAAAAATGTGATAAACCTTGCATGTTTCCTGGGCCGAGTCGCAGGGGACTCCAGAGCCTACCCAGGGATTGACTTGGCACAGGCGAACGTGATCCCTGCTGGGCTGCCAGTCTGTCGCCTCAGAACTGAACCACCCAGCCATTTTGCTGCAGAAGTGGTTAAACCCAGGTCCTAAGCAACTTCTGATGCCAGCCGCCGCCTCAAAGCTCCGAGCCAAAGGAGCTTTGCGACTTATTTCTACCTTCATGCTTACTGTTTTTGGCCGACTGCATTTGTATTTCTGCAATGCAGCTACAATGAAAGCAGCCATGTGAAACCCACAAAACAGTGTTAACTAGGTAAACTCTTTTGATATTTTCTCTTCCACTCTTCTTTTCTCCAGCAAGCTCCCTCACATGTCCACTCTGCTGTGTGACTCTCGACTCTGTAGAGATGTACCAGAATCACATGCAGGGCAACAAACACTACGTAAAGTGAGTTGGTTTAAACCTTTTATTTCTTTTGGCCAAGAATTTTGAATTCAGTATGAGATTAACCACTCACTTCCTCACTTCTCTCCTCAGGGAAAAGAAAATAACTGGGTTATGTAAGAAGAAAGTGTACGACTCGTTCCAGGACGAGCTGGCTGACTACATCCAGGTTCAGAGAGCTCGAGGGCTGGAGCCTAAAATGGCACAGGGCTCTGAAGGCCAGGGACAGGGGCTAGCCGACCAGCAGGAGAGTGACAGTGAGGAGGAGTATGAGGAGCCGCCTCCGGCTTCTACTAATCCTTCCCATGTTCTGCGTCCCGCCTTTCGTCCGCAGCGCTGGCGCCCCCCATTTCACCCTCGACCAAACCAGACTGCCCTGAGAGCCAGATTCCCAGTTCACCAGCAGTGTGATCAGGGCAGTTCCACCTACCCCCCTCCTCTGATCCCCGGTCTTACAGGCAGGTCGCTGCATAAGTGGAAGAGACTGGACTCTTCTAGCTCCTCCTCACTCTCAGACTCCTCCTCATCCTCTTACAGTAGTAGCAGTAGCGATAGCAGCGGCGAGGACAGGAGGAGAAAGAGGAGGAAGAAACAAGAGGGAACGAAGAGGATAAGAGAGGCGGAAGGTTCCGTGGAGGATGCGGAGAGGAGGAGAAGCCAAAAGAAGAGGACGAGAGAAGGACAGCGGAGGAGACCCAGAGGGGAAAGCTCTGAGAAGGAACAGAGAAATAGACGTGAGAGGAAACGACCTAGAGAAAGAGTTAGCAAAGAGAGAGAAGGATACGATGAAGAGATGACTAAAGGCGAGGAAGCAGTGCCGAAGGAAAGCAGAGTCGACGAGACAGAAAGAACTGAGCCTAAGGAGGAGAAACCAAAACACAGAAAAGACAAGAAGAAAACAAAGAACCCAGGGGACAACAGGACAGAAGAGGAAAAGCTCTGGGATGAGACCATTTTGGGAATATTCTGATTTTTTTATCCGTACGCAGTCCATCATGCCCAGTACTGCAAATAAATCAGTGAGTATTAATGATACAGGTATGTATGAGCATTTAATGGGGGCACTGCCGGACCCTGACCCCTATTCCCCAATGGGCCCCATAGCACAGCTCAAGCGAGGTAGAACTCAGGAACAGATGCACACACAGGTCCCGGACTCTCTGCCCGTCCTGTGCCAGCCCACCTGCTCTTATTTGTTACCTTTCACCACATACTTCTGGGTCTCAGGCCCCAGACCTTCCATCTCTGTACCTGTGCCAGACCCAGGACATTGTGAGACCTCAAGTTACAGTGCCCAGGTAGGGACAGGTACTGGCTCAGTGGTACATGACGCAGACTGGGGTGCCCTGCTCGCAATGATATTTAAGTATTCCAGCAGAATGTCCTCACATGATGGATTTGTGGACCTGTTGTGGAAGCAGGTTATTCTAATTTATATATAGTATAACATTTCTAACGTTGATCTATTGTAGTCAGTTTATCAGAGCCTAAGCCGGAATCCCCTGGCTGTAGGCGAGCATTTACCCTGAAAGGGACGCCAGTCCATTGCAGGACTGTGAAGGGCTCACTGAAGTGTCTGAGGGAGGGAACGCCAGTCAGGGGATCAACAGCAAACCCTATCCTGCCCGGTGATGGACTGTTGTCCATATGCCTGCACCCTGTGCTCTCTGAGGGATTACAACTTAAATATATATATTTGATGAAGATATGCATAACATAAAGACAGTATTAAATATTGCACCAATCCCTCGCATGGAACATTCACACACTCACTGGGACACTTTAGAGACACAAGTTGACCTGATGCATGTTTTTGAAATGTGGGAGGAACCATTGGTACCTGGAGGAAACCCCCATAGACACAGAGAGAACGTGCAAGTCCTAAATGCTGCCCAATTGCAAAACACTCAGATCAAATCAGCTGTATAGTATTGATTATGTTTTTTGCGAACGCCTGATTAAAAGCTATGTAAAGGAATATCTGTTCTGTGCCCTTTATTTTTGCTCTGGGGCTGTGAAGTTCTGTCTGTCTGCTCTGGTCTAATCCTTAGACACTTCACAGAGGATATTATTTGGCAAAGACATAGTCATACATTTCATTAAATATATGAATATATGTAATAAATATATGGTCCCTTTTTGAGTCTTGGTCCTCCCAAGGTTTCTTCCTAGAACTAGGGAGTTTTTCCTTGCCACTGTCGCCCTAGGCTTGCTCAATTTGGGATTGGATGTAGTTATTAGGAGATAATCTAAACTTGTAAAGTTGCTTTGAGACAATGCTCCATTGTAAAAAGCGCTATATAAATAAATCTGACTTGACTTGACTTGATACAACTACTGTATTGCAAGGCAAGTCATTTCTTAACCTACTTTGTCCCTCCAATTTCCTACCTGAATCTGCCGGTTTGTGTTCAGAGAACTCGAGCTTTACTGGTGCTGGTGCTGTGATTCCTAATGCTGACTTGGGGAGGCGCTGTTCAACTACAACGAATGTCTTGTAAGCCCAATGTTTGCATTTGGGGTGTTTGTAACCGACAACATTTTTGCTTGACTACCTTTAAAGCTTTGTCTTGGTGCTTTGCAGGTTGACAGATTAAGATATAGGTGTTGGATTAAGTTTGTTAATACTGGAAAGTCTGAGATGGATTGTGTTCTCAGGGGGAAAGATGCTGGCGACCCATGTAAAACGTATAGAAGTATGTACAGTATATAAACCAGTCAGCCATAAAATGTGAACTATCTCATTGTATCAGTTCCACAGGATCACTTTGGAGTTCTGTGATTACAGACTGTAGTCCATCTGTTGCTCTGCCTACTTTGTTAGCCCCCTATCACTCTGTTCTTCAGGTACTAGACACCAGCGTTCATTTCGCTGACGAATGATTTTCGTCAACGACCCTTTTTTTTCTAACGAAAACGAGACGATGACTAAATTAAAATGAATGAAAAACGACAAAGAACTAGGATGAAATTAAATGACACTTTTGTCAACGAATAAAAACGAGACGAAAATGTCTGGCAGAGATGACATCCAGTCAGATCTGATTGAGTTTTGTGGACGCTAGGGACGAGTTAGGAAAATATATATGGTATAGCTATATATGGATAGATATAGATATATTTGTGTTTGTAAATCTTTGTAAACCTGAAAGGGGCGACCATCTCCGGTAAAAATACAACAAACTTAAAACGAAACCTGCAGGCATGTCATCTAAAACTGCAGTCAAGCTATCCGCTCCTAAAGTGAGCGAGCTCCTATTTTAGCGGTATTACGGTAGTATGTTGCAAACGCATTCTTAAGTTCATTATGTTCAAGCCAATATTTCAGCATATAAGGTAGGGATTCAAATATATTTCCAATTGGATTTATTTTACTTTGCCTAAAAAGTGTTCATACTATCGTAAGGAGTACTCGGGTAACATAACAACTACGTTTTATTCAGTAGTTAAGAGTAAATGTTCATGCACATATAGCTGACCTTCTGATCTTATATATTTAATAAAGCTCATAATATATCATTTATTCTAACTTGATTCTATTCTACAATACCTCACGTGTCCACACCGAGTTTGAAGCAGATCGGTGGAAATTCGGTGACCACTTTACCTGTATACAGTTATTATAAATGCATGTTATCTGAGCTTATATCTTAATTAGATCTTTAATATATTCTTTGGTTCTATTCTAGAATATCTGCTGAATGTCCACACCAAGTTTGAAGCAGATCTATCATGGTAATCTTGAGTTGTAAGCACTTTAATGTCTACTGTTATACTCAGTGCATGTATGTAGATGTTTCATTTCGTCTAAATGCATATAAAGACTTAAATAATTCAAGGGAAATGTTAAAAAGTATTTATGTATTGCAACCTTTACATTTCATATTTTAGTCAACTGAATCTACTGTAGTTTTAAGTCGACTATAATCTTATTATAATTAGTCGACTAAAAGTAGACTAAAACTCAAAACAATTCAGATGATTAAATTATGACTAAAACTAAATTAACACTGCTAGACACACCTAACCTGTTGGCTCAGTTGCTCTTCTGTTATTGTGTATTAGTCATCCTCAGATCCTTCATCAGTGGTCACAGGACATTGTTGGCTGGATATTTTTGGATCGGTGACCATCCTCAGTCCAGCCTTGACATTGAAGTTTTTAAAAACTCCTGCAGCACTGCTGTGTCTGATCCACTCATACCAGCACAACTCTGTCTAACACACCTATACCACAATAGTGTCCCTGCAGTACTGAGAATGATCCACCACACAAATAGTACCGCTATGTGGTGGTCCTGTGGGATCCTGACCACTGAAGAACAGGTGGAAGTGGACTACCACAGTATGCAGAGCAAAAGATGGACTGCAGTCTGTACATGTAGAACTGCAAAGTGCTCTGTGGTAAGTGGATCTGATAAAATGGACAATGGGTGTAGAGACAAGGAGGTGGTTTTAATGTTACGTGACTGTTGCATATATGTGAGAGTTTGGAACCAGAGTGTAAAACTGAAGTCATGATGCCTTGTATGTGCAAGTTTGAATATATTTGATCATCTGACAGGTGCATTTGGTGCAAATGAGGACACATGGCTTTCAGCAGGTTTAGCTCTCAAGTTCGACCCAAAAACTATCCAACAAAGGCAAGTTCCTTGAGATAATATTTGTAAATGTAAGTTTTTTTCAAGAATTAAATTTAAGAAGGTTCTAATAAACATCTTAGTGTTTGTCTTAAGAACCTTCAAGTTTTTTCTTAAGAACGCTTCCATGAATCCGGCTCTTGCACTGCTAATTAGAAGGTTCCTCCCAAGCTGCCACTGTGGGCCTATGAGCAAGACCCTTCATCGTTAGCCTCTTAGCACATTTGTGAGACTATGGTTGAGGGCATCTGCCAAATGCTGCATTAAAAGGTTAACATTTTTGTTACCAGAGAAAAGTCACCCTTATAGCGTTAGCCTATCATTACCCTAATGGGATATTATTTCTGTATATTCTTTTTTTATTATTATTGTTCTGCTTAGGAGCAACTGACATAGGTTTACATGTAGTTTTCTTGCTTCACCTACTAGTTCATGCTTATGTCAATGTTCCCAACCAGAAAAGGCGTTCAAGCCTTCTGAGCTTCTTTTGTTCTCTTACATGTCGACAGAGCTCTAGACACAAACGTTGCCGGCATCTTGAGCAGCCTCTGAAGCCCCCTGAAAGCTCTTGTCTTCAAAGAATCGTGTGGTTTTGTTCCCTGTATCTCTTGTCGAACCTTAGACCCCCAAAAGGCGTGTGCCTCGCCCACATCCTCCCCCTTTTACGGCCCTCCCGTAGGCTCATAAGCCCCTTTAGACCTTCGAATGAGGCTGGGGGACGATTGAAGCCTGCAGCCCAAACTCCCACATGAAGCCTCTTGTGCTTCAGAGTAGCAGCTGTTAGGATTCTGAGGATTCTGTAGAATTAACTTTGAGACTGCACGTTAAAGGTAGAGATGACCTTAGACAGCAGTGTACCCACAAATGAGAAGATGACACAACTACATTAGTTACAAAAATTATAGTTTTGTTGAGGGAGGGGACGTGGTGGCTTAGTGGTTAAGGTAGTAGACTATGGACTATAGACCAGAAGGTCCGGGGTTCAGTTCCCACCTCTGGCACGCTGCCACTGTTGGGTTCTTGAGCAAGGCCCTTAACCCACAATTGCTTGGATTGTAAAATTGTACCAGTTGTAAGTCGCTCTGGATAAAAGCTAAATGATATAAATGTAAATATAAATATTTAAGGAAATGATTTAGTTTGTGGCGCCTGAGTACAATATCAACTTAAATCATCTCCGCTAGACCAGAGTTCCAATATGAAAAGAGTTTCAGAGTATTTTTTATATGTAAATTCATAAAAATGTCATGCTTGTGTTCAGAGGGCTTTAAGATACTGTATTTCAAATGAAACATATCTGTTAAGTTTAGAACTCCTGATCATTCTGGTTCATATTCTTCAAAATGTGGTTTTATTAAAAATATTGTAGATTAATCAGGAAAAAAAAGTATAAACTTGAGCTCAAAGGTTTATTCGGGTGACCATATACTTACTTCAGGTTGTTAAAGAAAGACAAGGTCTATACTGTATATACAATATTTATAAATGTTTTATTTATTTCATATATAGCATGTAGACAATTCAGAAATTCCTCAGGATTTGACATCAGTGACAAGCGTAAACAAGATAAATCGTCTATCATAACCGAAAGTGTGTTCTCACAATCTAGTAAGAGTATATAAAGCTGTGTTTGTGTGGTTTGTTATAACTCCAACATTGAATTGCAGGCTGCTAGTGGTGTGCTGCAGATGTTGGGTTAGGTCACACACCTGGGCTGCTCGCGATTCACTGAGGCGAGAGTCTGAACGATGTACTTTTCATTTAATGTTAGCGCAAAGAAAAGCACAAGATATGTCATGTTGAGTTTTTTCCCTGCTCTTACGGTTTTATCCTACATAATACTTAAAAAGTTTGGATTTGGAGTCACTGTGTACTCTCAACACGGTCAAGGAAACAAAACACGTTCATTCACTTTGTATTAGAAACAAAAAACAAATTTGTGGAAAGGTGGTCTGATTATACAATAAAGGTGTCGAGGAAAACTGAATGATAATTCAGTGATTCAAGAAAAAATTCATTTTAGACATTTTTGTGTCTGAAAATGTCTGGTGGTGCGACTACGTATAGTAAGAGCTGTAATGCGGTCATGTGGACTATTGGATTCCTTAAATGTGATATGGAAAAACTGTTAAAAAGGACTTTCTTTCATATTTCTTAAGAACAAAGGAAGGAAACTGCATAACGAAGTGCAGCGATAAGGCCAACAGCTCTTCGATATTCGACAGTTGAAAAATCTTTAGGCTTTCTTAGTCTGAGTCTTGGTTAGGTTGGTTCAGTTAACAATGCCACGCTGTATGAACTGACATTGTGATGTGACATCACCCCTTAAATTATTTGAAATGAATCAAATGAAGGGCATGGTTTATTCAGGTGTCAATATATATGTTAATCTACAATACAATCATCTGTTTAACATATTAACATATTTCCTATGAACCTCTGGTTGCACCATATGACATTAAACCATTTGAAGATCGTGAAATTGAATAACCCTTTAAAAATCATTGTTGTTTATTATTAGTTATTTTTTATATAGTATTTATAAAGATTTTTTTTGTGTAAGTATGCCTAAACATCGCAGACCCTATCATGGCGACAGTATTCCATAATGGCAAGATGCTGCAAAATTGTTCAGGAACAGTCCGAGGAACGTGGCATAGTTCAAGGTGTTGACCTGGTCTCCAGATTGCCTGGATCTCAGTGTGATCGGGCAGCTGTGGGATTTGCTGGACAAACATGTCGTAACTTACAGGACTTAAAGGATCTGTTGGTGCCAGATACCACAGGACACCTTCAGATGAGGAGGGATTTGGATCCATGTATATGGACTTTATCCAATTCGAAAACGTTATGTACACTGTATGTGATCTTATTTTATTATCTTATTATCTTTCCCTGTTGAAATGAGAATCGGCACTGTGAAAGAGTGTGTGTGTGTGTGTGTGTGTGTGCGCGTGCACGACTTGACTCTCTGATAGGTTCAGTGACTGACTGACTCTGACAGCCTCCAGTTCCTCCCTGTATATGACATAAGACGAAGGACAGACAGAAACAGTTACACACAAACTACAGCTGCAACCCAAATGTGTGACTTGCGATGAAAACGAAGATGACCCTCGCTCATGTCTGGAGTCTCCTGTGCCTTCTGATGGCAGGTAAGGTTGTTCAGAATGCACGAGCAAATTGAAGAACGTACGACGTTAAAGTCTGTACAAAGAGGGAGGCCTTAAAATCAGCAGACTGATTGCTACCTGACTTTATTAAGTTTTAGTCTGAATCGTAAGGTTCAGGAAGAGAACTTTTTGTTGGTTGTTATTTTACATGAAGTGATTATAGACACTAGGCCCAACGGTGAAAGCTTTTAGGCTGAATGCTATGAAAATTGTTTTGATTTTGGCCTTTAAATAAGGGACTTTATTTGCGCTAGTTCTTCATTCTTCATAAAAAAGTGCATCTGTGAATTGTGATGAGTGTTCTGGGTCATTACTGGCTTCTGTTGCTTTTTTATATTTCGCTATATGATATATAATATAATAATGATATACGTGTGTGTATATATACATATATGATATATAAAATAGGGAACATTTAATACATATTTGAAATATTGCCATCCATGCTTTCTCCTTGTTTAATGGTACTCTGTTTGCGCTAGAACATTTTTTGGAAGCGGATGTGTACAGAGTATAGTTTCTCAAAGTGTGTAGGCTTTTATTTATTTTTCTAACGGGTATAGTTACATTTGACATCAATACCCAGAGGCACAGAATCCATTGGGCTGTTTTGAATTCCATCCCGATTTGACGTATGTTGTATTTTCTACCTGGTATTTTTTATTATTATTACAAAAGCTCTTTTCCTACATTTTCACTCCTGTATTACTGGAGAATGTAAAAGGCCTACATGCTCGCATTTCTTAAAAATGCAATTCAGACAGATTACCATCACTGAGGGAAACAATGTTGTAATACGATGCTTCAAACACCATGGCATTTTCAATTTTGATTCCTCCAGAACAGAGAGTGAATAAAATTGGCAAGTGTTCCTTACTTTGAATTCTTGCTTCATTCTTGCGTAACCCTGAACTTGTGTTGTAACGTCAAAACTGGTAGTCGAATAATACAGATTAAAATGAGTAATGCTTTTGTTTTCCTGTCTGTTTCTGCCATTTGTAAATCATTTCTTGATTTAAATAAACACGCTGTTTGCCAATTAACCCTCTGGGTCCAACCTGGCCTGACCTCAACTGACCCACAGAGCGGCTTTGTTTTGGCTCATATTGGTCCGCATTATGTTCGATGTCTTGTATATGACTACGACTATGCTGATAAATAAATCTAGACCTCCTGTTAACATCTTTAAGATGTCTTATCTGTAATTGTATAGTGTACCTTGACATTAATGCCTATTTCTGTGACTGCTATGGGTCTGTACTCTAACCGGTGTCGTGTTGTCCTGCAGCGTCTGCAGTAACGGTCCTCTACCCTAGCATCAGCGGCTCCGAGACCCTGCACTGCAAATGTCCGGATCACCAGTGCCAGAGGGTGTATTGGTACCGTTTACTCTCGGACGGAAACAAACTTCAGTTTCTTGTACATAACGACGCTGCCAATTCCATGTCCTACGGCGACGGCATCGACAGCAACCGCTTCAAGGGCTCTAACTCTGGAACAGCTAAAATTGAATTTACTTTACGCATCACTGGCATAACGGAGAATGACAAAGGCTTCTACTACTGCTTGTTCATCAGTCAAGCACCTTCCAAAAACCTGCTGCCAGCAGGATACTACTTGAGGCCCGGAGGTGCAAAGAGCTCTCTTTTTGTCTGTCTGTTTATCTGAGTTTTCCACCTAACAACCAAATTGTACTCTATTACAAACTTTTTGAAGCGGTGGTTTGCAATATCGCAAACTATAAAGGAGGGTAGGGGACAGAATTAGCTGCTCATTTCACACGTTAGGCTTTATGTTTGTTTATTAAAGTAAATTGTACTGTCTACAGTTTGGTCCGTGACGATCACTGGGATTGCGTTCCAGTGTTATGTCAGCAGTAGATCATAGTCAAACTGAGGGAAACGCTGCTGAATTGAGGCATTTTATGTTTAAGCCACCGCTTCGGAAAGGTTACGTGAAGCCTTATGTGTTCATTTTAATGTTACGTTATTTCTAAATGGTTTTCGTGAACTGGCTTCCAGCTCTAGGCAACCATCATTTCTACTAGCCAAAAATACATATTAATTTCTTTTTATGTAAATAGGTACAAATTTATGAAAACTCAGTGTTGTTTTAGTGTATTTTATGTGGTCCAAATGTTGTCTGCAGTTTGTACGCAACAGTCAGTCAAACCCTGTGAGGATCAGAGACCTCTACTGATGGCCTTCTGTCCGGAGTTTGTCCCATTAAATGACTATTTTGATCTTAGTCTGTTTTGGAAGAGTCTGATTGTTGATCCAATGCCGCATAGACCAGCCTTAGCCCTAACGGGTACTAACACTGAACGGATACGGCCATCTGCACAGTGACGACTCTTTAAAAACCATCAAGTTATGGAAAGTTCTGGTGGCTTTTTAAACAATTTGTGTCCACAGCTGCACTGTGTGTGTGTGACATAAAATACATAAGTGTATTGGGGATTATATTATAAACCAATGTTTAAGTTAACACAAACTGCAGGGAACAAACAGTCTAATAAGCTAAGCCACCACAGCATGGTTGGTCATCCCTTGGAGACATTTGAAGGCGTATTGGAAAGGATTAAAGCTAATAATATTTATAAACATACTACTTGACCTCTCTACCCGTTTGGCCACCTTTCCGTCTACTAGATTATTAACAGAACGTTTTTGCATAACGGTGTGTAGGCTATGTTGAGACGGTTGGATTATCTGTTTAAGGTGGAATCCAGAAGAGTCCTCTTCCTGACCATACATTTGTGGTTTTGTTTCTTAGAACACGCACCAACTCTGCCACCTCCAACAGTTAAAACAGAGCACAAACCCAAACCCGTTAAACCGTACATCTGTCCGTCCACATCTGTAAAAGGTATGAGCTTGTGGAACATCTATTTTCATGCAGAGTGTACATACTGTACTTTCAGCAGTGTTACATCTGTTCTGATCTGGTTTTCTTACAGGCTGCAAACCTCTGGTGCTCGGGATCGGCATCGGTACTGTTCTGGTTCTGGCAGTTATCTTGGTCGCGACACTGTATTACTTTAGCAGTGAGTGCATACAAACTTTCAGACGATGATTCCCCAGAACACTGTTTTGCACACAGGCCATTAGTTCACTAAGAACCATGGCTATGTGCATGTTATCGGAGCATCTCCTATGGTTATCTCAATGTGAACTCAATGCACCTCACACACGTTCCAGCTAGATGTTTAATATCTGTGTCATTTTTCAAACAGGGCTGCCAAAGAAGTGTCGACATGGCTTTGCGAAGTGAGTCGCTACCATTTTCTTAAATGTTTTGTTGTGGCTAAGTCATGATTTCTTCTCAGTTCGGTGTTACTTCATCCACGCTTCTTCAGATAGAACTGTGTTTTTATGGAGGATAAAACCTAGCAAATTGATGTAAAACGCTTTACACAATTCTTGTTGTATGTCATTGTTATTCAGCCTTAACTAACTTGGTTTTACAGAGGCATGACTTTAATTTAAAACCCAGTATTTAGACTAAATGAATATGAAATTTAGTTAAATGAATATGTTATTTAAAAATATGATTGCGCTTTTGTGGCTCTGGAACTGAGTAAAACTGTACTATATGTTGTCTCATGTAAACGTTTGGGCATCAGTTTTGTTGATTTTCTAAATGATAAGTTACCGTTAGACGTTAACACAGTTTCTATATCGCATATGTCTGTGTGCCTTAAAATGGTAACACAAGAAAGTTTAACACACGCTGGGGGAGAATGGAACATAACGCATTGTCCAGTATTTTTGTACGGTCTCAGATCTTAATGTAAGTTGTGGTGCATTAACATGTTTTCTAAGAAAATCAGTCTTTCTACCCAGACTTCCTAATACAACGTTTCATAATACAACTTGTATTCTCTGTTTTGTCCGAAACAGAAAAAAACACCTGAGATGAGCTGGGACAAAAGCCTCCTCCGTTCTGACACCAGGCGAGATGAAGTCCCCCTTTCAGTTTTCACTGTGGCTTGATGGAAAACTCCAGCGCTGTAAATTTTTTTAATGTAAATACGTAGTGTACAAACTATAGCGCAGTATTTGCTTTATTCACTATATTTGCAGGTGAAAATCATTGTTCCTAATCTGCAAGTTTAAGTCATAGCTCAGTTAATCTAGTCAGCTATCCGTATATGTTTTACTACAGAAATGTGTTCACATTTATGCTCTCTGTCTATCATGGCAATACGGTTAACCGAAGTGAAAAATAAGGCATTAGAATCCAAGCCTAAAGTTCAAGGCTGAAGTTGAAGACTGGCAGCACAGATCTGAACTCTACGCTATGACAGAAAATAACAGATACCCTATTTATTGAGCTTGAACTGAAAAAAGACAAAGATGAATACATTTTGGGTTAAATAGTGTTCAGAAGTGAAATATAAATGCAGTTGGTCACCCTTTATTGTTGCGGCTGCCTCCAACATTGTTTAGCCACTGGGCTGAGGTGGCACCGCTGGTTAAAGTTCTGGAACACTGACCCAGATGTCCAGAGTTCAAGTCCCACCACTGCCACTGTTGGGACCTTGAGCAAGGTACTCAACCCTCAACTGCTTGGATTGTACCTTGTAAGATTGGATCTGTTGTAAGCTGTCTGGATAAGGGTGCTTACTAAATGGAGAAAAATCTAAATGTAATCCCTTAAGAGGATTTTGTATTTTTTAAGCTATTATATTCACCTTCTTTCTTTCCAGATAGACGCTCGGTATCCTACACTGCCTTCATACAGTATGATCCAAATTTGGGTATCCTTAGTTAATTACATGTTTCATTTATGGTCTAAATGAAAAGTAGTGACCACAACCTCAGTGAGAAACTTAAAAATTAGACAAGGGCTATAGCCACCGTCTTGGCTGTTTTAAAGAATGATAATGTTGATATTGACTTACATTTTTGGTTGCTGTCTTATTGATCGATATACCTACTTTTTATTTCTAACTTCTTGGATTTTTACCTTATTGAGGTGCAAAATATGCAGTTGTCTCACTTTTGTGCACATAGAAACCATGCAATTGTCAGTATAAAGCATTTCTATGGACAGGTGTTGGATTCTGTCAATAAACATTTCTACCGTACAGCTTTACGAATTCCCCAGTCAGTTTGTTATTTAGGCTTGAAGTCTGCGTCACGACATAAAAGAATCTATGCCGGGTTGACTGCAGTGTGACTGCACAACTTAACATTTACTAGACTGTAAAGTGCATTTGACACATGGGTGGCACAGTGGTCTGGCCCATCTCCACATTGTCCTAGGTTCTGTTGGCAGCGCCGGAGGGAGTGAGGCTAGATGTGGATCATCCACCGGAAGTGCAACAGAGAGCACTACTCACCCATGTGTGCATGCTTGTGCCTTGTGAATTCTGGGGAGAGGCTCTGGAGCTTCCTTAAATACCTTGAATAAATGACATGAGGACCTTTGGAGGACATTCTCTCATAGTTGTCTCATCCTAATACGTCTATTGTTAGAGGGTAATTACAGTATTTTAAATAGCCAACTTTACTATTTATTGACAGAACGGAACTATCCTTAGGATTCCAATACGTGAGCTTTCTTTTACCAGTACAGGGAAGCACGTTTGCAGCAACCGGTTAGGCTAAAAACCGCTGGATCAGAGCATGAACTGGTGAATGACTAGTAAATGTAAATTGCAGCTGAAGGTGAACTAGGAGAATTTTTGGAACCTTTCTTTAAAATGCACCCTATGCATGAATGTACAGGTTATGTATTAGATGTTGTACTGTTGAATAAATGAACGTGCTTTAATGCAAAGGTGCTTTTTTTGTATTTAGTTTTTATGATTTGTGTACTAGACAACTTTTCAGGACACTTGATATTCTTACTAGGTATACAGCATGCAACATGATTAAATAGGTATTACAAATAGATTACACACAGGAACTGTGGCATTTTTCCATAAGTAATTATTTCTATATATCATGCCTTTAGTATACAGTATGTACTGTATAACTATAGCATACGGCTGATTGTGTAAAACTGTTGAAAGCACCAATTTAGTTTCATAGCGAATCAGTGTTACATATCTGAGGGTGTCTTGGTTTATATGTTTGACTGTATAGTGTGAGTTTTCCTCTGCGAAGGTGTGTGTTTACTACTGACTGAAATTGAAAATCACTCTTCCATTGGTTTCATTGCTTTCTTGATTAACGGTAGCAGAACCGCCATAACTGAGCAGTCATGTAGATAGATAAAAGATAACTGACTGTGATGGATGAGGATTTAGCTCCTGATCAACCTCAGCCCAGCCCCTTATTGGGAACCTATTCTACAGGGAGGAGAAATTTGGAATTTCTGGTAACACTGGTACAGTTAATCATATGTCCATGGCATACAGTGTGATAGGGTTTTGGAGAGCCGTGTCTCTGTGCACCAGCATGATGAGATCCACAGCTGTTCGAAGCATTACTTTGTCTTAAGCGAACAAGCCTTTTCCTGTGCAATGAGAGAGAAATAAGGAGACAGAACGTTATCTGTCTCATCGCTCGTTCAGCTTTGAGCTCTTTTTCTCCGCGCTGAAACAAAACCACCACAGAGAGACCACAGACCCGGCCACAGCTACAGCGTCACAGGCATAGACATAGACAGAGGTGCTCTCACACTTCATTACACTCTTGTAAGACACAAGTGTTACTAGGCTGAAAATGATGGCCATGTCATTTTGTCTAAAGAGCCAGCAATAGAAATAAAACCACACATTTAAAGCAAGATTTCTAGTTTCAAGTAATTTTTTAAATGATGTTCATATATTCATTCACATCAATACACAAAGAAATAAACGTAATTCAAACGCACATCATGGTAACAGATAATTAGAGTAACACATTTTGCAAATCGGTCCAACACTATATATTTAAAGAATTTTGCTTCTGTTATCTTAACATGACTATGTGAGGCACTCATAGTTACGAGTCCAAAATGGTGCGTCAGATTCCATCGCATGTCCAGTGGAACTGCACTGTTTGACAACATGCCTGGCACACGAGATAACAGCTTGTACATGCTGATAGTAGTAATAGTGATATTATTAGTTAATGTTATTGCATTAAAACATCATTGTGGCTGTCACTATTTGTAGCATTCTTGCAATGTAATGAATACATCAGGTAACACTATTATGTAATACCCTCGGCAAAAACAAGAACGTAAAACGTATTTATTCATGGATGATTAGCATGAATATGCATTTTAATCTTTCTACAGCAGCAGATAAAATGTGGGGCACTCAGGTGGGGGGACCCACTTCAGGGACTCAGGTTTGATTTGGTGGCTGTACAGTCACACGCAGAGACGAATGGCTGTGGGAGGGGAGGCCGATCAGGGGAATCAGTCCTGGCTTGCTTAATAAGCTCTGTGAAGCCTGCTCTTCCTCTAACATTAGTATGAAGTTTATAAACACAGTTTATTTTACTAGACAAAGCATGCTCCATGGCCTGTCTACACCCGGCTGATTTCAAAGCAGTCTTAACAACAATATTTTTAGATTCTTTATAACAATCATGTACGTAGACTGGCCTTTATGGAAACTGTACCTAAACCGAGAGAGACCTAAGAAGCAAACAGAAACAGTAAAAGCTGTTTCACCAGCATTGAAACACCATTCAATTTGAATTTGAACCTGAATGTTCTTTGTTTCTTAAATGAAGCATTTAAAGGACTATAGGCTGCTATCCTTGTATTTTCCATTTAGTCTAGATTAATATAGGTTTAAGGGAGTAAAATAAACAGTAATGGGATTACTTTTTCCAGGACGTAATGAGTAACGTAATCCCCAATGCATTTTAAAAGAAGTAATTAGCAATTTGTAATGGATTACTCTTTTGAGAAACTACTCCAACACTCCTAAGTCACTGAATAAGGGCAGCTGCAAAATGCTGTAAATGCAAATGGAGATGGGTTTTTATTCAAGACTTCAAACTGGACCATTTAAGATAGAAGTTTAGATGTTGTCTTTTTGATCATATCATATTGAGTGGGCCCAAACTTTTGTATAAGAATTAATTATATCATCTAACCTGCCTAAACTTTAAAGTCAAAGCGAATTAAGCCTTGGGATTGCATTTTTTTGCGATTCCAAGGTGTGTCAAATGGCTTCTACCCTGCATCTATGAGCCAAAGGTCAAGACCAAGTTATGGAAAAACCCCAAACAGAGTAGGGAGACCTGGAACGGCTAAGAAGTAAATCAAAGATTTGTTGCTGAAAAGAAACTGGAAGTATGTTATTATTTCTATAAGAGAATCTAACATAAAATAGAAACAGTCACAAAGCAGATTCATAAAAAGACCCCAAAAAGCAGCCAGAGGAACCAGTAATAATAGTAATAATAGTAGTAATAATAATAAGTTTAGCCCATTTAATCCCATAAAAGGTCATGGTATCTCACAAATCACAATGCTGAGCTGTATGGGCTACCTTCAGACGTGATAGATCTTTAATACATAAGGAATTGCATTACACTGTAATTGGAATTATCATACAACGTGACACGAGTCTCAGTTTTAGTCAGTTCAGTTTTATTACGTTTACATTGCAAGAGATTCTGGAACATGCACTGATACATTGTCCTGAAGATTAAGATCATTTTCAGCTTGAACACGTCAGAAAAATTTGCAATCCATCAACTTTAAATGCAACTTACCATTACATTACACATAATTAGTATTTGATTCATATTACGAAAACAATGACTGCATATGAAATAAGACATTAAAACATTTCATATGATCAGTCGTGAGTTGCTATTCACCAACTTTTCTACTAGCTAGCGAGCTGGATGCTATACAGCACGCCTTTTAGCTTTGCTTTCCCACACACAGAGAAATACTGAAACCAGAAACATATACACAGTATAAAAACCAAGCGAAACCATGAAAACAGTAAAATATTAAAGAATTAATGAAAAATTTACAGTAGCTTTAAAGGACAACTAGAAGCCTCTTCTCCACTACAATTATTACATTTTAATTATAGAAAGTACTGTAGGCATCATGACCCCCATTTAACATTTAAATACTCGTGTGTTATGTTTATTTATGCTGGTTAAAATATTAGATAGTTGATTTGTACTTGTCGGGCTATTAATCGAGACATTTTCTTAAGTTTGCCCATTCTTGATTACAACACAACGCAGTACGCCCTGCCACAATACGCCTCCGGTATCCAATGTTCAAAGCATATTTCAGCAAACAGACGTGAATGATTTTTCTCAAAAAATATAGCTTCTACTTAAATTAAATATGACATATTTATCTATCGAAGAGCTTACAAAAACACGAGCAAACTATCTAGACCTAACCCCCACACCAGACTTTGTTGTGCACAGTAAAATCTGCAGAAATATGACACAAAATTTGTTTCCTTTACAGTGTTGACTTTTCATTAGAAAAAATCAACAAAATGGCATTTAATCATACCCAAAGTTTAGCATAGGACTATATTTATACTGTAGTACAGTCTTGAATAAACTTAACCTTAAAGTTCTTTTCCTGTTAACGAGTATTTTCTGTTATACCACTATATTCAAATTAAAATGTGGTTTACACAGACCAATTATTTATTTTAGAGAAATTTGAGAAAATGTTAATATACTTTATATACAAATGAATATGTACAGTTTAATCCCTGTTTTAAAGCACTGGAATTAAATTTAAAAAGCCTCTACAGTCTGTGCTTTTTCAGTTTTATTCAATAGTTATTTCATTGACTTCAATAGATTGGTTGCATATCAATGACGTGCTATATGTATTGTGTTGTCATGTTGCTTCTGATTAATTATCTCAGTTATTTTATTTTCAAATAAGATACACAGTTTTCAAATAAGGCCGTTTTGTAATGAGTAAAATCAAGAAAGCTCGCTCCATTTTATCAGGTGAACACCAACTTGACATTTTCACATCTTCAACGTCTGCAGATTTAAACATCACAGATATGAGGCAAAAGAATGGAATGAAACTGAAATGATTTCCACATGTACCTCCGAATGTTCTGTACCTCCTATTAGAACACGTCAGCTCTCACTGCAGCTTTCTTCCAGTAGCTACTTGTACTCCTTAGTATCACCTATAGTGAATCCATCCTTCTCAACGTCTGTGTTGTTATAATGATCGCACTTCAGTGTCAGATTATTCTGCTCCCTGAGTTTGTAGGTTGCTGTGTTACTCACCCGGTCTTGCCTTTACTCTGTTGTGGTGTAGAAGCAGATGAGTTGGAGTCTCGGTCTGCAAGGAATGCCTAGGTAACCCCCTCTTCCTCTCACACATATACACAGATATACATTTATGAGTGGTAATTGTAGGAACGCTTTGTTTTTCAGTTCTGTGAGTCACACAGGGATCCCCGGGTCAGACATGAAGACAGAGCAAGAAAGTACCCGAACAGAGGCGATGACTCAAAGCTGCATGAGGGGAATGGAAACCGAGGGTGGACTGCCAGTCATAAGGTAATTCTCTAACTGACAGCACCCACCTGTCTCATTATAGAAACAACATGAACATCACAGGGGGGCTACTGGTTAAATCTAAAGATAGTTTGGAGGCTAACGGCTGCTTTACATAACACAGTCTTGTTTAAATTGGTGTTCGGTCTATCTGTTTTGTTTGAAATCCTCTTCGTGAATAATTCAAAATTAGAATAGCGAGTACAAGTGCTCTGGTGTCTGGTCAGGTCATTATGCAATCATGACTGGCCATACCTGAGGGAGGCGATGATCGGATGGGGATCACCCCACACTGCAACAGCCCTGTGATGGATCGTCCTCATGTCCAGGGCTCACTTACTCCTGTTCCCGGTGTTGTCTGGGTATGGGCATTGCAAGCCCCAAAACTTTAAGACATCAAAAAATCCATTTGCAGTTCAAAGACGTAGATAAATAAAAAAGGAGGAGGCTGTACAACTGGTAACAAGAACACTTCGGGAATCACTGTTTTAAAGTCTGCGTGCATTTGAGCATGACACATCAAACATGCAGAGAAACGAATAAAGGTTGAAAAGACAGCAATGCAATGACTTACTGTATGTATTAAAGCATAGTGCATCGAACACACAAAAAGCAAGTATCAGAAAATGAAAAAATGATTGTTCTTTGTATTAAAGCAGGGTGACTTGATCATGCAAGACAAGACAAAACGAGACAAGAAAATATCCAAACATGATGCCTCATAAGCAATGACTGGAAAGAATATAAAGCACCAGAGAACAATGCTGCATATATTTAAAGCTTGATTTATAAGACATACAAAAACAAAAGGAAATGAGAAGTCCGCAAGAAGGAAGGAAGAAAGTCCTCAATGAAGTTTAGTGGTTCAGCCTGGGTGAAAGGCAAGACATCAGGTCAATCTTGGTACAGCTGAGGGTATTCCAGAGCTTTGGGCTATGGTGGCTAAATGCAGATTCCCTGGTTGGAAAATCAAACAATCAGCTCACTAAATTATGGAGGAGCACAACCATGGAGACATAAAACCAATATGAGAATCTTAAAATCGATGCTTACAGGCAGGTAACCAATGGAGACTGAACTGCTGGAGTAACGTGTTCACACTTCCCAGAACGGGTCAGAACTCGAGCAGTGGCATTCCTCGGTGCAGGTATGTAACAGCAGATCATAGAGCATTGCTGTAGTCCAGTCTGTGTTATGAAGGCCTCCCAGGAAAAATGTACTGTGAATTTTATTAGTAAAACTGTGAATTGCTTGACAGTTTTAATGTGAACTTTCACAGTTTGACCATGAAGTTCACAGTTGTACTATGAATCTTTGATGGTAATTTGGCCACTTCATGGTTCTACTCTGAAATTTCAGAGGACTATGAATGGACCACGATTTAGTTCAGAGTTGTACTATGAATTCCGGTGGTAATTTGGCCACTTCATGGTTCTACTGTCAAATTTCACAGTACATTTTTTCCTGGGCTCCTTAGTGGAGCTAAGATCATTAGACAACCCCATCTAATAACAACCTTAATACAGTATATGGATTGTATGGTATGCACCATTGAATGTAATGTCACCACTTTACCACGTTGTGGGTGGGTGGGTGTGTTTTCTGTTAACTCAAGACTGGAAAGGTAAAGCTCTCTTCACGCTGCATGTGACCTCAGTGTAATTGCGTTATTTTCCCACTGACTGCGTGAACCTATGTCACGTGACGCAAGACACGATTACGACATTAAAACTGAGTGAGGATTGATGTCACGCAGTGTAGGCAGCTTTTCCTTTCGCACTTCGGAGGATATCTGAACGCCTACAGCCCAGAGGGGGCTATCTCTTCCAAAAACTCGTGCACTCGATTTTTTTCCATTGTGTACATCACTCTCAGGAAGTGGCCGTTCATGAACATGTTTCCTCAGCAAGCTTGACTTTCTTCCACATCTTAACACGGCTCAATTACCGGCTTCTGATTGAAACATCTCATCTCTGTCTTCACTCTGTGTTTGAGCAATGCTTTGGAAAAACACACATTTTTCCACCACAAATGGTCTCAGGCATAAGTTTACACCCCTGCACCAACTTAAATGTAACATTTCTGCAGCTTTAATGAACTGTCAAGAGGACAGTTAAGATATTTTAAGAGTTTAAAGAACACATTTCATGCTTCATTTAAGTCAAGTCAGATTTATTTATATAGCGCTTTTTACAATGGAGCATTGTCTCAAAGCAACTTTACAAGTTTAGATTATCTCCTAATAACTACGTCCAATCCCAAATTGAGCAAGCCTAGGGCGACAGTGGCAAGGAAAAACTCCCTAGTTCTAGGAAGAAACCTTGGGAGGACCAAGACTCAAAAAGGGACCCAACTCCTTGGGCGGCGTAGATGATAAATCTAAGAGCGAACTAAAGTCATGGAGTCAAAGTTCGAATAGAATGTGAAGTATGCACGTATGACATTAAGTGGCCCGGGTATGATGGGGATGGAGCTGATGACGGAAGCAGCTTGAGTGGAGCTCCATCAGATGAACATCATGTGTGGGGCCTCCATCATCGATGTGTATGTCATCATTTTGGAACTTCTAAGTTCTAGTATTGAAGTTCTTCTTCCAGACATACCTTAACGTACTGTTCCAGACTACTTGGTCAACTTTTGCTTGTTCTTCTTGCGTGCTAGATCAACAGCACTGCCTACATACAATGTCTTATGCAAAATTGGGGCACCCTTGGTCAGATTACATGTTTTGTTAGTATTGGTATCATTTATGACTGAAAGAGATGTACACTACATAAAAAATAACGACCTCTGCATGGTGCAAACTTAAATTTGACATATAACTGCAAACTGTAATCAGAATTTTCTTCTTCTCACATTTGGCACTGGGGTTTTGGACCCGGATTTATGTGCAGCCTCTTTGAGACAACATGTTACTGTGTATTTTTAATCATTCAATTACTTTCGAATGCCACCATCTCTGATGCCTTTGTGGTCTAGTCTGCTGTTTCCTCCCTAAGTGCACCGCGACGTGGTGTCCCATAATGCCTTCTAAACCTTCAGCTCTGTAAATAACAGGACATGTTTCCAACCCACAGGGGGCAGTAGTAGCCTGAGCCTTATTTTCACTTTACCTTGTCTGACAGTGGTTGTAGGTAAAACGATGACATAGCCTGTGCAGTCTCACAAGGCTTTACACTGGAATTTGGTGGTACAAAATGGGCTGGTATCCTTATTTAGTGGAAAGAAACTGTATAGGCACTAAAAAAGATGTGCCTTTATGTTTATATTGTTTATAGGATTACCAGCTCTCACAGATTGGGCTCTGGACTTCAGTTAAAATTATAATGTTTAAATATGATGCTAGTAAAATGAATACAAATATTTTCAATATCTTAGCAAAATGCTGATGTGAATGGAGATACAGCTTCATATAAATTAACTGAACGAAGAGACATATGAGTAATCTTTTTTTAAATTAAATTTATTCAATCCTCTTATCTCAAATTGTGCTGGTCAGGGTCAGGGGGTCCAGAGCTTCTCCCGTTACTCTCTGAGGACAAAGTACACCCTGGATGGGGCGCACTGTAGGGCAAAGCAGGGGAAGCTGTTTGCAGTGTCAGGGGATGATTTCTTTGTCCAGCCTTCTCTTCCTCAGACTGGGAAAATATTGTGCCTGTGTGATGGTCAAACTGGTTCTTAGACACCGCTGGGTCTCAAACCTAGGGTCTACATGACGATGGGCTAGTAAATTGCACATGTGCAGCTCTATTAATCAGTCAAAATCTATTTTAAAGAATAAAACACAACATTAACGCCTCTTTCTCGATTCAGGGCATTTATGAAAATGCCTTTTGTATGGTGCATTTTCTTAAAAACACTTCCTAGATCAAACGTGGCTGTATAAATTGAACGCACTAAAGTCTTACAGTAATTTATATGGAAAATATTCTCCATCGGGAAGAAAACTGATAATCGATTGTCAAAAGGTAGTTCTCAAAAGGTAGTCAAGATCTTGGGCGTCTGTCAAATAATATTAACGTAAATGGCGGTTTGAAGCAGTTTACTCTGAACTGGAGGCATCTAAGTACAGTATACATTCTTTTGACACCACTAATTAGACAGACACTTTACAGCATAGCTGCAAAAATGTAAAACGACGCCAACTTGTTTTATGGCTCCCAACCTGAACCCCTGAGATTAGACAACCGTGACCAGATTTCCTTTAAATAGTGGATTTGTTTTGGGGAAGCCAAAGGGTGCTTTCAACCCATAATGCTAAGTATGGTGTGGGATAAAAGATGCTACATTCAGCACAACATGAATCTAAATTGGTCCATGATTGCTTTGAATGTTTGTATAATAGCAACAAATGTGGATGTTTTACAGAACACAGGCACAAACACTCTACTACCGATGTTGTCACACAAATATGTACAATATGTACAAATGAGACACATATGTTATACTTGACCATCTAGTTATTGAGGAAAGTGATCCGATTTTACATATCTGTGAGAGGCACAATTGTGTGATCCTCTGCTTTCACCACCTGGTGATCACACATCGGTTTGGTTCGAATTTTAGCCCATTCCTCGGTACATAACAGCTACAACTCTGGGACGCTGGTGAATTCCTTTACATGAACTGTTTGCTTTAGGCCTTCCACAACATTTTTATCCAATTAAGGCCAGGACTTTGACTTGGCTATTCCTAAACATTAGTCTTTGTTTGTAGTAGTACGATTTGTCTGCTTAGGTCTGTCGTCTTGCTGCATGACCCACGTTCTTTTGAGATTCAGTTCACAGACAGATCTGATATTTTCCTTCCTATTTGCTATAATTCAGAATCCATTGGTCCACCAGTAAAGGCAAACCGTCCTGGTTTAGATGCAGCAAAACAGGCCCAGACCATGATACTACCACCACCATGTTTCACAGGTGCTGGCATGCAGTGTTTTTCTTTCTCTAGGTGTAACGCTTCTAATTTAAAACAGACTTCTTAGATTCCTGTTCTTTACGTACAGCAGGGAGTCCACTCACACCTGTTGTCATCCCATTCATTGAAACACCTGACTCTAATTACAACTTCAAATTAACTGCTAATCCTAGAGGTTCTCTTACTCCTGGTTCATTTTCCTTAATAAATAAATCAATACCAAGTCTAATGTTTTGTCTCATTTGTTTAAGTGGGTTCTCTTTATCTCATTTTAGGACTTGTGTGATGGTGTTTTAGGTCATATTTGTGCAGAAAAATAGAACATTCTAAAGGATTCATCATCTTTTCAAGAACTAAAGGTTTTCTCCTTGAAAAATGGTCCAACATCTCTCCATGACCCACTGAAGCTTGTATTCCAAGAAGGATTAAAGCTGTTCTAACTTTTGCACCTTGTCTTCACAGCTGTTGGTGCTGTTTCTAATGCCAATGTGCTAGCAGAACTGTGATAGCAGAGGTTCACACTGACACACACACCTTGTTTTAGTAAGTACAGAGCACTTTTGACTTGAAACCATTTTTTTCATCTATATAGTGCTTTTAACGATAGTGGCAGTTACCAAGAGTAAAAAAAACTGTACCACAATGCAGACATGTCCTGGTTGTTATATGTTTTCTGAATATATCCTGTAGATGGATGAAGTTAAGTGTGTGTATAGCTGGTTTCTAAAGGAGCTGCGGTTTGACAGAGGATCTGAGTGCACCTGCTGATTGGTGGGCTTCAGTGCGCCATGCATTCTGCAAGACCCTCAGTCAGGTGCATTGCTGTGCACCACTGCTGCACCGTGCATGATATAAAACCTGTTTCATCTGCTCCAATTTCACATGCTCACACTATATATCTATTGTCTAAACTCATATTCTTACAGCACGTAGTGATCCTGCTGCCGTTCATATTTTACAAGACAGACATAGACTTATATTCCTTCTAATTGTTCCTGAAATTGTGCCAAGCCACTTGATGTGTTATTGTTCACATTAATGTTCATTTGTTTACTTAAAAAAACCTTTTTAACGCATGGTTTACTGTTTTTCAGCTTTTATTAGCCATTAAGGTTTTATAATTGTCTACGTCATAAAATGGTGCAGCATTATTTTTAAGCTAAAATTAAATGAATTGATTAAAAAGTAAAGGTTAAAATGAAGGGCTTATTTGTTGTACTGACAAGTTTTTTTCAGTGTTACTAGTCAATTAGGGCGACACAGTGGTGCAGTCGTTAGTGCTGTCACCTCAAAGTTCAATTTCCGGTTGTAAAAGTCATGGTCTTTTTAAAGTGTCCCAGTTTTAGTGAATGAGTGAGTGTGTGTGTGCCCTGCGATGGACTGATCAATTCAAATTGAGGATCTGCAGACAAAAGCTATTAATCATTGAGACCATATGAACTTACAAGGATCGTGGTATGATCTATTTAAACCCAAAGCATTAACTGAGATACTATTAGCTAAATATAAACTAAACCATCATTTACAGGCAGTGGGCTACCCCAAACCCAACACCTTTAATTAAATCAAGTTAAGCCTTATAACTAGCTACATTTTTTATTTTAAAGTGAAGTCAGGATTTATCCTGAGTTTAGTTTTTAATAAAAGAAGCTCCTGGAACGTGGCAGCTTGATACAGCCTGGGTTCAAACAGGTTAGAGTGGTGCAAATACAAAAACCACGTGATGGACTGTAATTCAGACCAGGATGTTTTACTTTTGCTTTGCTTTCTTTTTTTAAATCTGCAACTACTGAAACACAAGAGGTTTAATGCATTGGTAGAGCCTTATTTTAGCCACGTCACTGCATGTTTGACCTGTACTCATGATCACATGGTGAGTAGTTAGATGCCATTGTTTTTGAATTAAATGAGAGTCTGAAATCTGCATGGAACATTAAGTATCACAACAAAAATTCATTTTCTGCAATCACATATATATTTTCATACAAAATGTCCTTTGTTAAGCTATGCTCGAAAATGTACTGTCACAACAAAAAGCATGGGTTTAAAGTTCTGGGAGAAGAGAAATAATACAAAACAGTATAAAATGCAGTATGAAAACTGACTGTAAATACTTGTACTAGAGATGTGAATTTTAGATGGGGTACAGAATACATAAGATAGGGTTTGGGAGGAAAAAACAGTAATACACACTTCAAAATCATTTCAATTCTGACTTCAGTATCGTGGTTCATAGATGTACAATAGAAAAAATGTTGTACAGTTCAACAATTCTTCACTATTTTTCTTAAGGAGGATGTTTTATCGTGTACAATCAAAGGTTCTCTTTGTAGTTACTTTAAGCTTGATTAGTGATCTCTGAAATATGTATATTATACGGCATATATTTGTGTTTCCCAAGTTTGTTTTTTTAATCTCTAAAAATCCCCAATCCTTCTCAAACATATGATATTTAAGATGTAAATGTATGTGTTTTGTTTGTAGTTCTGTTAAAGTTTCAGGCATTTATCTGATATTCTGTCTCTATTATTATGGTGCTAATAAAACGATTTCATGATACAAATAATAGCAGGCTTTCTAACAGATATTACTGGCCAGGTAAGGTTGAGCTGTGTTTCATAAGGAGGGGGGGGAAAAGTTAAGTGTAACAGGGTGGAGAGAGGAAGAGAGGCATGATGCGTTTCTTCAATGCGAGCGATTGTGCTTGAGAATTTGGCTTTCACAAACCTGCTGTGGCCACAGCTAAATGCATGCGATTCTAATTTTGGGGACTTTTCACTGCCTTTTCTTCATTTTCAGTGATTAGTTGAAACATCCTGACCGAGAGGAAGATGTATCAGATCTGCTCTGTTTTTGTGTGTTTTTTTTCTTCTTATTTCATGGTAAGCACTGTGTCTTGTTTCTTCTCGCTGCATATGGTGCCATCTATTATGATTACAGTATGGTATTTTCGTATTATTCCACCAGAAAGATGTTATACTAATGAGTAGAAGTCTCTCTATGCTGTATGTATATATATATATATATATATATATATATATATTATATATATATATATATTAAAATGAAAAAGGATACTGAAACAGGCGTCCACTGAAAATAAATATGTAGAAAACAAGTCTGTCTAATTTGGATAATAAAACAATTGTTTGCATATTATATAAGTATTAACTATTATATGCTGGCATATAGCAAAGCAGCTTCACATACCAATGTTTCTAATGTAGCCTTCATTATAAATGACTGTAGTAGCCTGTTTTGGAAGGCTGTACTCCAAAATATTACATTTTAGGTGTAATACACACAAAAACATTTATTTTTAGTTTTGTAGCTCAGACAAAACAAATCATAGGAAGGTCAAGAAACTTTGCTCCACCAAAACCTGCTATGTTGCTTTAGTACATTCCTAATAGGATTCATTTTTTATTAAAGAAAGAAATACCCAGTTTGTAGGAAAAAAGCCTATTAAGAATATAAAATCAAAAGGAATCTAGGGTCTAAAGGAATCAAGATCAAGGTCTTTTCCAGGTATGTAATTTGTATTAACCAAATCAATACATTTTAAAAACAGTTTTTACTTCTAATAATACTTTCTTATTTTAGAATATTGGCAGGCCCAATTGTCTGTTTTTTTTTTGTTTTTTTTTCAGGTTCTTCAGGTTCTTCAGGTTCTCCAAAAGTCGTAGAAGATGGCACAACAATACCCATTCAGTGTGACCCAAAACAGGGATCAATGGTCTGGTGGTTGCACATAAAGGAAAGTGGGCTCATCGAGTTCCTGGCCTCGTTCTCTTCCAAAGGTGAATGGAAGGCAGGAGAAGACCAAAACAAATTCAGTAATAATGGAAAGACTTTCACTTTAAATAACTTCGACAAGCACAAACACAGCGGCATCTACAGCTGCGTCTCTGTCAATTCCAACAAGCTGATATTTGGTGAGATCACGCACCTAGCCGGGGAGCCAGGTAGGTCAATTCACGTCTACATCAGTACAATCGTAATGCATTGTATAACAAGTATTTGCTTTAATGCTTTAACACAACAGTGACCAAATTGTGAGCGATTTGTATTCAAATGGATTCAATGAACACAAAATACCTACATTTCCAAAATACATATAATGTTTAAACAGCAAGTGCCGAAAGCGTCAAAACCGTGTAATCGATGCTTTTGTTGTTTATTGCTAACGAGCATTTCAGTTCCAGTATTCACTTCCATAAAAGTTCACAAACACAGCACTCCGCACAGTCTCGTGTGTCGTTTTGGCCAGCCTTTTACGTGTTTTTTGCTGATCTTCAACATAATTAGAAACTTAAACCACAAGAAACTCAAGCATTTTTTACATACATTTTCAAAGGCATTGCAGAAGTTTGAAAACATCTAACCAGATAGTGCATGTGTTTTTTGTAAAGTCTCAGAAACTGAATTGGCTTGTTAATGGTTTGTTGGAATGAGTCATGTTTAAGTTAGCTCCACTGTTCCCTATCATACTGCACAATGTAACACTGTAACAGGACACTAGGAGGTTGCCCTTTTTGGATCTTTTATGTCCCCCCCCCCCCCCCCTTTTATGTATTTATTCCAATATGATTTATTTACGTATTGCTAAAAAGGCACCTCACCTTTTTTACCCTCTGTTTACCCCAGCATTACAATCGAATGCATTTGTATTTTATATTGAACAAAATGATAATGACTGCAAAGATAAAGCAGTTTTTCCAAATTGCTTACTCACCTTCCATGGGTCCATGCTTTCAGCTTTGTTTTTAGCCGTTCACATTTTTTCAAATCGTCATATATTGGACGCAGTAGCTTTTAGCAAACTCCAGGTGCTTACGTTTGTGGTTAGATGATTGGGGGAAAAGCTTCTTCCTGGCAATCCTTCCACATAATCTGTTAGCATGGAGGTGGCATCTGACGGTAGGTTGGAAACGTGGGTTGACCCCAAGATGCTACTTTTTTGCACAACTCTCAAGGAGTTTTTTTTGTCTCTCGTAACCATCCCGCTCACTGTGTTCATGGGAGCAAAATAAACATGGCTTCTCATAATGGAAAGTTTGCCACAGTAAATTAAATTATTTACCCTAACTGTAGGTATGAGCATTTTTCCTATTAAAGCCTGACTTTTCAGGTCAACAAAAGTGTCTCTTTTTTTATGTTCTTTTATCTTTCCCATGTTGAAGAATGTGAGACAAATTTTACCTCTGTGTCACTACATGTATATACCACCCCAGTGAAGTAGCCGGAGTCATGGATTTATGTTTGAAAAGTTCATAGTCACTCTGATCGACTTAAACTTCAATTACATTTTTTCCATCAGATAAATATATTTCATTTAAATATTTGTATAATTTTTATCATTTTCTCAGTGTGAGAGATTAAGCTGATGATTCACCCAAAAGGTGAATTTCTTCACCAAGCGTGATCTTGTTGTGTTAACAAACAAACATTAGTTCCAGTATTAAACCTGATTCAATACTTTCTCATGTTTTCAAGTTGTCCAACAAATCATAAGCAAGAAAACAATTATGGAAGCTATAACCGAAACTAGGCCATGTGTCATTCTGCTAGGTAAATCTTACCAGCGTAAAGTAAAACTAGAGAAAAATAGTGCTACTGGCACTCACAATACTGCGTAAGTTAACACGTTAGTGAAGTTTTCTTGATAAACTTGATCTTTGCAAGACGAAAACTCATTCGTGGTTTTGTTATAATGACTTTTTCATATGTGTTCATGGTAATCATGTGGATTGTTTAATATAACCTTTGCCCAACTGTGCATGAGTGAAAATGATGTGTAAAGCATTTTAGAAATGTGATTGATTTATATTCAGTGACAAGCATATTGACTGAAATATTAAAAAAGGCTTTTGTATTTTCAGACCCAACAAACAGTTAAAAATACCAGTAGCTACAACAACGGCTGCCAAGACACAGGAAATCAGGACTACAATGACTGCAGTGTCATGCCAAAAAAATGCTAAAGGTTACATTGTATTATGATCTATTATTTTATTTTATTTATTTTTTTATTAATAGTGGTGTTCAGACTGTCCTATCTTATTTCGGGGGAAACCTTAAATAAGCACACTGAACAGCCAAAACAATAACCCAATAACAAATATCATTGATTATCTGGTTACAACTGCATATGTTAAGCTCTGGGATATATTTGACAGTAAGTGAACAGTCTGTTCTCATAGTTGACATGTTGACTGTGAGAGAAAAGTTCAAGATTAAAGCCCCCCCTGAGCCACTTCAGCTGGCTCAGAGCATCTCCTAAACATCAAGGCTTGTGGGGTGCTCAGCAGCGAGACCAACTGACATTGTTCCGAGGAGGGACAAACCACAAACTGGTGACAGGAAGGTCATTGATGCATTAGAGCAACGAATCCTATCCCATCTCTGATGGACAGAAGAGCTACTGTGGTACAAGTCATAGAAATGTTTAATATTGGTCACAGGAGGAATGTGAGACAGCGCACAGTGCAGCGCCCCCTGCTGAGTATGGGTGTTGCCACAGACCGCAGAGTGCTCACCATGTGGTCTGGTTCAATGAGTCATGTTTTCTTTTTTCACGTGGACGACTGGGTGCACCTGATGAAGTGATGGCACTGTGGGAAAAAGACAAGCAGGTGGACGGTGGGCCATGTTCTGCTGGGAAACCCTGGGTCCTGGCATTCACGTGGATGTTATTTGACACCAAACACCTACCTAAACATTGTTATGGATCAGGTGGTCTTAATGTTTTGGCTGATTAGTGTACATGCCATTTTATTACTTACACCTTTACAGGCACTATTTAATTATTGTGCTAATTGTTGTGCTAGATATATCTGGTGTTTCATTTACTACATTTTGTAATGTTAAAGCAGCATACTGAGCAGATGTAGGGTATGAGGGGCTCCCACTGCAATAAGCCTAGATCATTTATATTGTCAGGTTTAGATCGTACGCTGTATTATATTTGAATACATTTCTTTTTTGTCTTCAGGATCGAAAAAGATAGAGTTCAGTTTGGGTTGCGAGCTACATGTGTTCATACCCTTGCTCGCCGGATGCGGACTTCTCCTCCTGCTACTGCTCATAACCATTCTCCACTGCAACCGTAAGCATTATCTATATAATCCAGATGTTTCTAGAAGTCTGCATAGTTGTTTGGGACCCCAGAGTCCACAACAAAAATAAACTAAATACAACCAGTTTGTGTTTATTTTATTTTTATTAACTACATTAATTAATGTGTAGGTATTTTCCTGGTTAAAAATAGTTAACTAGCTTTACTGGCAAGAACAGTAAGAATATTCAAACTCACCGACTAAGCCAACATCAGATCTACACTCACTAGTATAAAACAACTTGGAACTATTTAAAGCATAGCACTCTTAAGGTGTTGCTGACAAACATAATGATTTTCTTTATAGTTTCTTAGCAGGTTTATAACTGATGTAGTTTAATAACATTTGCTACGATCTCCTAAAGGTATAAGAACAAGACGATGCCCTCACCATTACAAAAGACAGTAAGTCTTTTAAAAAAAGTTCTTTGTAATTTGCATTTTTGGACGTCATGAATCTGCATTTTTTAACAACTTTGATCCTTGCTTACAGACCCCGAAGTGCACCAACAGGCCACAAAGCCCTGCCAAATCCACCTGGGTTCTAGAGACAGCAGCAACAAAAAACCCCAAAAGGAAAAACTATGAACAGATAAACCCAACATTTTTTTACATTTCCTATTTTACAATAATACTTTGATTTCTAAGCCTGTTAAACATTTCTTCAACAGTCCAAAATTAGTACCAGACACTGTATTGTATGTTAGATTTGTATACTTTTTAAAGCTATTTAATTTGTTTTGAGAAAGCCAGCCTCATCTTAATTGGGAGTTTTTCCTTGCCACTGTCGCCCTAGGCTTGCTCAATTTGGGATTGGACGTAGTTATTAGGAGATAATCTAAACTTGTAAAGATGCTTTGAGACAATGCTCCATTGTAAAAAGCGCTATATAAATAGATCTGACTTGACTTGACTGACTTAATTATCCACAAAACTTCTGAGGGAATCTCCTACAGTGTTCAAGCTACAACCACCAGACTCTCCACAGCTTATAGAAGAGCTCACTTGGACTTTTGTGTTGTTTGTGTTGTTTATTTTTATAGTGGAAACAATGTATTTTTATTTTGAATATACTGATGGACATTATTTCATTGTGTGGCGTTTGTACAAATGTGTTTCTTTTGTTTTCTGATTCTTTTAGTAAACTATTCAGACACCAACTACTGGAAAATGATTTATATTTGAGTTGTGACTTGTTCTGTAATGTTCTTATTCTATTTTTCATTTAGATTACGATAAATACACTGTATATTTTTTCTCTACTTCAATAAATAAAGTAAGATTGGATTGCTTTTTGAAAAAGTTTCGAGTTGTACTTTTTACCGAATCCCGATCCGCTTTTTTCGGGACTCCAGTTCTGGGTTTCTATTTTTTATTTTTATTTTTTTTAATGGAGGAGTTTAGTCAGAACATTAAAACATTATAAATAAACACAGGTCGAATAAGGATAAACAAAAAATGAATGATAAACACCATTAATTTTCCACCTTTTGTTTTCTCCTCAATTTAAACCCACCCTAACCCGATAACCCGACTATGACACAACAGATATACACAGACAGACTCACACACACACACACACGTAAAAATAAATACGATATAATAAATAAGAAAATAAATAAATAAAAAAGTAAGTAATAAGTAAATAAACAAACAATGAATATACAAAAAATAGAGTAAAAAAGAAAATCAAGAATAAATAAATGAAGAATACACAAACATATGTACATACTTTTATACTATGCAAAAAATACATAAATAAATAAAATAAAATACCAACCAGTCAGCCGGCATCAATTGAATGAGAATACGAAAGAAAAGAATTCCATTTAGAATAAAATCCTGCAGTATTGCCTTTTACAGTAAATATAATCTTATCTTCTTCTTCTTCTTTCGGCTTCTCCCTTATCAGGGGTCACCACAGCGAGTTACCCGTTTCCACCTCACCCTGTCCTTCACGTCCTCTACTCTCACCCCAACTCCCTGCATATCTTCATTCACCACAACCAAATAACTCCTCTTTGGTCTTCCTCTCCGTCTCTTGCCTGGCAGCTCCATC
>JAJAGP010003372.1:0-75912 GCA_025084515.1 Ancistrus triradiatus | reverse complement strand
GAATTCTGATTTTTTTTCGAAGTTTGAATCCAATTTTTCAGACACACCCTGAGGCTGTGTCAGATGTGTGCAGGTTTTACAGATGTTTGAAGTTGGAATACTTTGTTCCAATATTTTCAAACATACCATTCAATGTCCAATTTGGTCAAATTGCTTCCCTTTATTTCTCTGTCTCCCTATTGAGGTTCCACTGTATATATGCTTGAGGAAATTAAGAATTTGATTATTTCTTTATTAAAGTTTGAAGTTTACGTCACATCTTTCTGTGAGACTATTGGCTGGTTGCAAAGTACAAGTCTGAGCACAGTTCAGCGTACCGCGTCCGGGCACAGTACGGACCAATCACGCTAGTCAAATGAACCGCGCCTTGGGGGTCAAACATGCTCAGGCATGGTACAGAGCGCCTAGTGTGAGTACACTGTAAGGGCTTATAACACAGATTCCTTATAATCAGTTTCCAGCAGGCAGACAAGGAAGCAGGGTGAGTCTTCAGTGATAAACTGTACATCCCTACTGCGTACACACACACACACACACACACACACACACACACACACACACACATACAGGCAAACAGCCCTACTCAAACAAAAGAATAGCGCGCCAACATCCTATTATCAGTTTGCAGCTAATATGTCATTATGCAACCCACACAGACTTGTCTTTGCTCTCTCAAGTACACACACTCTCAGGCGTATCCTAAAAAGTGACAGGGTGGCACCTCCTCCCTCCGTCGTCTGTAATTTGCATCCAAAGGATATTGAAAAAGTTGCTCAGCAGGTAGTTTCCTCCAGCTGTGTCTTAAATCACAGCTGTTTGTCCAGAGAGAGAAGAAGCAGAGACGCAGGTGAAGAGGGGGTGGAGCTAGGCAAAGTGTGATGAGGACAAAAGACGACGAGGATGAGGAAGAGGAGGACAGGAGCAGTCACGGGAGGTTGCTGTTGTCGTCGGTCCCGTTGGACTCGGCCATGTTCATGCGACCCATGGAGAGACCTACACTGTTGAGCACATCACGCCTCGGTGGCATGCGCTCGTTTATCCGGTCCAGACCTTTCGCTTCCTCAAAACTGCTGATCTTATGCTGCGGAGAGAAGCCTCGGATAGCTACAGATGGAGAGTGAGTGAGCGACAAAGAGCCAGTGTGAAAGAGAAACAGGAAGAGGAAGAAATCAGGGTGAGAGAGGAAGAGAAGAGAAAGGAAGGAGTACAGCAAGAGAGGCAAGGAGAATGGAGAGAGAGAGAGAGAGAGAGAGAGAGAGAGAATTTAAATGATACAAGTGACAGGGAAGTAAATGGAAAGATACAGGGTGGAAAAATATATAGAAAAAGAAATGGAGGGATACGGAGTAAGAGACAGAGAAAAAGAAAATTGAGAGATACAGTGTGATTCATGCAGGGAGAACGGAAGGACAGGATGGGAAATACAGAAATATGTCGCGACACAGGGCAAGAGGTAGAGAGAAAGGGAAATGGGGTAAACCATGAGTAAGAAACAGAAGGATACAATTGACACAAAAGATACCAAGTGAGAAGTATTAATGGGGCAATACATGGTGCAGAAGAAAAAGAAATAAATTGAGGGATACAAGTTGAGAAATATGGAGAAAAATAAATGGAGAGATACAATGTGAGTAACATGGAGAAAGATAAATTGAGGGATATAAGGTAAGAAATAGGAAAAACGAGAAATAAAGGGATACAAAGTGAGAAACAGTGGGAGAGCAATATAAAGTAAAACAAGTTGAGAAATATTAGGGTATAGGTATTGAGGGGTATAGGTGAGAAATACAGAAAAAGTGAAATTAAGTGTTACAAGGCCAGAAACAGGGAGAATGAGAAATGGAAGGATACAATATGAGAAATATGCAGAAAGCAAAATTGACGGATAAAGGGTAAAAAACGAAATTAAATAGTAATGGCGGCAATATAATGCGAGAAATAATGGGTAAGAGAAATTGAGTGATACAAGGTGAGAATAGGGAGAAAGAGAAATAAAGGGATGCAAAGTAGAAACAGTGAGAGAGAAATATAGAGAGTGATACAAGGTGAGACATACGGAGAAAAGGGAAATTGAGTGTTACAAAGTCAGAAATAGGGAGAATGAGAAATGGAGGGATACAGTGTGAGAAATATGGAGGGATGCAAAGTTAAATATAGGAAGAAGGCAAATTGGAGGGGAAAAGGGTGAGAAATAGACATTAGGGATAAAAGGTGAGGAACAGGGAGAAAGAAATGCAGGAATACAAGGTGAAAGATAAAGTTAATGATAAATGGAAGGAGCGAGTAAGAAATACAGAGAGAAGCCAATAAAGATGAAAATACAGTTAACAGAGTGAAAAGAGATAGAGTGACAGAAAGACAGGAGAGAAGATAAAGTTAGAGTATAGAATGAACAGTTGTGATCACAGCCTACACACAGTCATACACTACTGTACTGTACACAAGTAAGCACATTTACCTACCTCACACCGGAATAACATCCTAATTACACACACACACACACACCCACACACACACACACACACACACACACACACACACACACTAGTGCTGGGCGGTATACCGTCATTAATTTCCCGTACTGTATGCATTTTCCATATACCTCCATACTGGTGCATAACAGAAACAAGCCAGCAGCCCCTGCAATCTGTTTTGTTTATTTTTAGCAACCGAGCATTTGGTGAATCTCTTATTTATTTGGTGAATCTCTTATATTCATATTCGATGCATATTATATTCGATGTGACGACGGTAGAGTAAGCTTACTCCGCCAAAAATACCGTGATAATAGTATGAAACCCGTCCCATGATACAAATTTTTTGCTCATACCGCCCAGCACTCACACACACATACACATACACATACAATTGCTAATTGTATTACAGTTTCGAGGTACAGTTAGAAATGGAGTGAATTATTTATGTAGCAGTCTTGTCCAATTTTGCAGGTCTTTTTCACTGCATATAAAAAAAAACAAGAACGACCCCAAACAGAAAGTAGTTCCATTAGGAGTTCAATTTGCACCACTGTAAGAGAGAACTATACACACACTCATTGGCACATTGGAGGAATGTAGCATTTTGTGAAGTTACCCCATTTCTACCACATTCCACTCATTTTCCAATCAGCATTAATGTCGTATCGTTATGCTTACTAATGCTCATTAAATTACACTCAGAAACCATCTGCAAATCTAAAATGAGCATCGGTAACAAGCCAGCATACTTGTTATAAACAAGCCAGCATAACCTCCTGTTATATTTTTGCTCCCAGTGGTGGATTTGTACAAACAACATGTGTCTTCAATGCTGTGTTCATCAAATCATTTCTTTTTCAAATAGTGGGAACCGGAAAGTTTCATTTAAGTGAATCACAGGAAAAACCAACGAGAGGTGAATGAGAAAATGGCTGTAACTGATACCTAAATGAGGAACTTACACATGAGGAAAGGACAGCTGTACACAAGCACACAAACATGGCTGTGCACACATTCATAATACCCACTCATTTACATGTTCATTCTCTTCCTCGTAACACACGTTGCATGAGGTAAACTAAGGACAGCTGGGCCCAGCTGAAGAGGAAGTTACTAAATCATGCATCTCAGTCGTCTTCCTGTTGGTATATTCCATGTAAAGGCCTTCCACACCGTCAAAGGCTTTTTGCATGTCAGGCTTTGTAAATGAACACACATATACAGTGGTGTGAAAAATAGTTTGCCCCATTCCTGATTTCCTGTTTGTCATACTTAAGTGTTTCGGAACATTAAACCAATTTAAATATTAGTCAAAGACAACACTAGTAAACACAAAATGCAGTTTTTAAATGAAGGTGCCCCCTAAACCTAATAACTGGTTGGGCCACCCTTAGCAGCAACAACTGCAACCAAGCGTTTGTGATAACTTGCAGTGAGTCTTTTACAGCATTGTGGAGGAATGTTGGCCACTCATCTTTGCAGAATTGTTGTAATTCAGCCACACTGGAGGGTTTTCCAGCATGGACGGCCTTTTTAAGGTCATGCCACAGCATCTCAATAGGATTCAGATCAGGACTTTGACTAGGCCACTCCAAAGTCTTCATTTTGTTTTTCTTTTCAGAGCTGGACTTGCTGGTGTGTTTTGGATCATTGTCCTCCTGCAGAACCCAAGTTCGTTTCAGCTTGAGGTCACGAACAGATGGCCGGACATTCTCCTTCAGGATTTTTTCGTAGACAGCAGAATTCATAGTTCCATTTATCACAGCAAGTCTTCCAGGTCCTGAAGCAGCAAAACAGCCCCAGACCATCACACTACCACCACCATATTTTACTGTTGCTATAATGTTCAAAGAGTTCCAAAGACTTCAACTGTTGTCTCGTCAGTCCACAGAATTTTTTCCCAAAAGTCTAGGGGATCATCAAGATGTGTTCTGGAAGAATTGAGACGAGCTTTAATGTTCTTTTTGCTCAGCAGTGGTTTTAATCTTGGAACTCTGCCAACTCTGCTCTTTGGATGTGTTTGTGGGGTCTTTTGTGACCTCTTGGATGAGTCGTCGCTGCTCTCTTGGGATAATTTTGGTCGGCCACCCACTCCTGGAAAAGTTCACCACTGTTCCATGTCTTCTCCATTTGTGGATAATGGCTCTCACTGTGGTTCTCTGGAGTCCCAAAGCTTTAGAAATGGCTTTATAACTCTTTCCAGACTGATAGATCTCAGTTACTTTCTTTCTCAATTCTTCCTGAATTTCTTTGGATCTCGGCATGATGTGTAGCTTTTAAGGATCTTTTGGTGTACTCCACTTTGTCAGGCAGGTCCTATTTAAGTGATGTCCTGACTGAGAACAGGTGTGGCAATAATCAGGCCTGGGTGTGGCTAGAGACAGTGAACTCAGGTGTGATAAACCATAGTTATGTTTTAACAAGGGGGAATCACTTTTTCACACAGAGCCATGTAGGTTTGGATTTTTTTTCTCCCTTAATAATAAACATCTTCATTTAAAAACTGCATTTTATGTTTACTTGTGTTGTCTTTGACTAATATTTAAATTGGTCTGATGGTCCGAAACACTTAAGTGTGACAAACATGCAAAAAAATAGAACATCAGGAAGGGGGCAAACACTTTTTCACACCTCTGTATTAATGCTTTCCTTCACACCAAGTCCGAAACTGACTAGCACACTGTGTAAAATTTGTAATCATAATCTGTTCTAGTTTCTGCGTTTTCGGACGTATTAAAATCAGGCTGACCAATCAAGAGTTCCGTTGTCATGGTTGCAGCCCAAACAAATGAGCATCAAGATTGCGGGGGAACCGCAGCTCATCATGTTAGTAGCAGAACACAAGAGCTTATACAACCAACAACATGCTGACTATAAAAATGTGGAGGTTAAAGAAAATTCAGTGGTACCTTGGTTCTATTGAGCAAATTTTTCCCATAAGGAATAATGTAAATTGAATTAATCTGTTCCAGACCCCCAGAAAATCCACACTGTATATTCATTATATGCATTAATGGAGGTGTATTGTACAGGTGCTCCCTGGTTTACGAAGGGGATGTATTCAGATAAATCCATCATAAGTTAAATGTATCATGAACTGAGGAGTTTAAGTGTTTGGCAGAGCGGTCTGTACTGTATAATAGTGATAGTAGTAGTAAAAAGTAGTGATAAGTTAATGTTTAAAACACTTACATTAAGGTACAGTTGGCAAAAATCATTAACACAAAGCCTATTTTATAATAAAGTGTTGAATCTCATATAATTTAGTGAGTAATGGATTGAAAGTGAAAAGAAAAAGCAAAACACTTACTAGCATAGCTGCTTAGCTAACTGCAGCCTGTGTTCTGGAGCATTCAATTTCTGTTTTGCTTTTGATTGGCTGTTATGAGCTTACCTTTTAGGATCCATGGAAATTTATTTGCACTAAGAATACAGTACTGTAGATAAGAATAAAGAAAAACACGACAAACACATCGGAGATCTTCTCTGACTGAGAGCTACTATGAGACTGAATCACTGACTCGCTGTGTGAATTGTGACCAGTCACGTGACTCGACGCGTACAAGTTTAAGCAAGTGTGCCGAGTACCGAGCGACCGATGAGAACTGAGACAAATTTTTCTAGTCAAAATGCGTCAAGAACCAAATTAGACAAGTTCCGAGGTGGTCGAGAACCTGAACGCTGAATTCGGTTGTCAATGCATTTTGACTAGAAAAACTTGTCTCTGTTCTCGTTGTTTGATCTGTACTCAGCACACTTGCGTAAACTTGCGACTCGCAACTCGTTCCAGCTGGAACTTGAGTCATGATTCATGATTCAGTACACAGTGATTCAGATTCACAAAAGCTCATGCTTAGTGCAGAGTCTCCGCAGTGTTTATCTTTATTTTCTTTATTTTTTCATCCACACTACTGTATCCTTAGTACCTCCATGAGCCTCCATGAGTCCTAAAATGGTTATTGATTACAGCCAACAGAAAGGAACTGAGTCCTCTGGAATACAGGCTACAGTTAGCATTAGCAGCTATGCTAGTGCCCCAAGTTCACAAATACAGTAAGTGTTTTGCTTTCCCTCTTCACTTTCAATCCATTCATATCAAATTATATGAGTTTTCTCAACACTTTGTTAAAAAATAAGCTTTGTGTTAATGATTTTGGCCAGTTGTAGGTTAACGTAAACGTTTTATGACTGTTTATAGGTTTATAAAGTTATCTCCGCTATTATATAGTACAGACTATTTTAAACTCATCAGTTGATGACGCATTTAACTTGTGATCAATTTGTCGGAACATATCCCCATCGTAAATCAGGGAGCAGCTGTACAATACATCTCCATTAATGCATATAATGCCTCATACAGTGTGGATTCTCTGGGGGTCTGGAATGGATTCATTCAATTTACATTATTCCTTTTCGGAAAAATTTGTTCGGTACTCGTCATTTTCAGTTCTCGGCATGCCATCTGCAACGAATTAATGACGAGAACTGAGGTACCACTGTATATTAACCTAGATACCCCCAACGTTTTCAGTGTTTAGGCAACAGCTTCCATTCCAATATTGTTTCCATTAAAAAACACTGGCGATGACACCAGATGGGATCCACTGATCAGGTCTGATGCCATCTGAATCATTGGGATGGGAACATGACAGAGATGATGTGATAGGCTTCTCTCCATGGGCTGCATTCAGAACACTGTATCAGCAGAGGCAGGTTTTCGTACTGTACTGTGTTCACAGGTCTCGAATGCCCCACTACTTGAGATGATCACATCATCCCCACAGGTTACCCGCTCATAGGGACCAATCACAAAACAGCAGCTGTGAAGCGGAACTGCGCAACAATTAATAATACTTGTGCGTTCCATTCTGAAGTGTTAGTGTTTACACCTGAGAACTCTAAAGGGTTCTACATTGTAGGGCGTGAAAGCTGATGAGTCCCACGTCCCACTGTCATATAATCATGTTCACACAAATTAGAGGTGCAAATGTTATACTCGCAGTAATTGCAAATTAAACTATAAATGCAGCATTTCTTACACTGTTCCTAAACCCAATTTTTTGTCTGGTCAACTTCATTCCATTTGTTAATAAACATCCATTCCTGCATTTCAGAGCTGCAAAAAACATTACCACTTGTACCCTCTCCATACCTTTGTATTGTGTGCAGCAAGTGGTTTTGCATTGTCTTGCTGAAAAATGCGTGGACGTCCCTGGAAAGGTTTGTGTCTTGAAGGCAGGATATGTTGTTCTAAAATCTTAATGTACTTTCCTGCATTAATGCTGCCATCACAAAAGTGTAAACGACCTTTCCCCATACCATGTTGTTGATAAAGGTCTGGATGGACCTTTTCTTCTTTGTTCCAGGGCACCCGGCATCCGTTTCTTCCAAAAAGATCTGCAATACTGATTGATCCGATGTGGCTTGCTGGGTAGCACCGCTGCCTCACAGCAAGAAGCTCCTGGGTTCAATCCCAGGGTGGAGTGGCCTGGGTCCTTTCTGTGTGGAGTCTGCATGTTCTCCCATGCTGCGTGGGTTTACTCTGGGTACTCCGGTTTCCTCCCACAGTCCAAAGACATGCATGTTAGATTAACTGATTCCACTAAATTGTCATTGACTTGAGTGTATATATATGACTAGTCTTGATGTAACCTTGTGTTTGTGAAATGGCCACTGATGCTGACAGAGACGTTAAATAAACCAAAACAAACAAACTGTTTTACCTGACCACAATACACATTTCCATTGTGTAAAAGTCCACCCCAGAAGCCTCAGAGCCCAGAGAAGTCAACACTGCTTCTGGACACGGGTTAACATAAGGCTTGTTTTTTGTACAGTAATGTTTTAAGTGCCATTTGTGAATGTAACTCTGTATTGTACTGCTTGATAAAGGTTTGATAAAGTAATCCCTTGCGGAAGTGGTTCTATCAGCTATTGATGATTGTTGGTTCTTGATGCAGTGCCGTCTGAGGGATCGGAGTTCAGTTTAGGCATCTGCCCTTGCCCTTTATGCACTGAAATTCCTCCAGATTCCTTGAATCGTTTAATGATATTATGAACTGCAGAGGAAGAAATATGCAAATCCCTTTCATTTTTTTAAGTGTTTCAATCATTCTCTAACGCATTGGAGATCCAATGCCCATCTTTGCTCCTCAAAGACTCAGCCTTTTGTGGATACTGCTTTTGTGCCAAATCATGATAACACTGACCTGTTGACATCACCTGTCTGAAATCACATCATTATTTGGTTTTAGTCGAAACTATTTTTGGAATATGTTGCAGGCCTGAAATGCAGGAATGGATGTTTATTAACAAATTAAATTAAGTTGACCCGACAAATCAGGAAATATCTTGGGTTCATATTGGCTGCAATGAAATAAAAGTCAAAGTATATGAAGTAAGACACTTTTTTCCATTGTCCATACCATTCCAACTTTTTCTGACTTGGGGTTGTACAACAAAAGGTCCACATACACCAGCATGCAAGTGTCCAAACACAAGTCTCGTCCTTCACATGACCTTTAGTGGCCACCACTTAAAGTTTGTATTTTATAGACCTATTCTATTTATCACCGTTACATTCAAGGAGTTTTCCATTTGCAGACGTTTTTGATTAGCTGTCAGCTTTGTCAGGTCTGACTGGCTTTCAGGGAATTTGTACCATTAAGATCTTTGCTTTGGAGTAAACCAGCTGTCTCTGGCTTGGTTCCTTCAGTTTAATACTTTAGCTTGAAAAGACTCTTTAAATGACATGACTGCCATGAGTGTCCCCCTTTAGAGTTTTCATAGCTTCATATACAGTAATTCATCTGGACCGCACAGTATGTATTAGTAGTATCCATATGTTACCAAGTGAAAGATTTACACAAATTGTAAAGCAGTGGAGGGAATGGTGTGTGGGAGCTCTCTAAAATGTTTGTAGTAGAGCTGAACATCTGATTTCTCAGCTCTAAATGGTGTGCAGATCCAATTCTCTTTGTGTAGATACTGTAAGAGAGATTCATCTTGTGAGCTGTTGTCTGTGATAAGACTTTTAGAGGTTGGATTTTGGTAACATTAGATGATGCAGTTCTGACCTTTCATAGCCACACTGAACTAAGTAAGCTAGCACAAGCTAGCTGGCCAGTACACGTTAGCGGTGGCTATGTAACCTCTGAGCAGCACTGAGAGCGAGAGCGAGCTGGTGATTACCTTCGCTGTCCTCAACTGCCTCGACGGCTTCAATGGCCTCAATGGTAGCTGAGAAAGCACAGAGAGACAGACAGGAGTGGAAGGAGGAGGGTTATTGTGGCAGCCATGCAACCAGCACGAGCCGCCGCGAGTCTACTGCGAAGGCTTAAAAGTTAGCAGTTAGCGCCAGCAGCACCGTTAGTAGTATTGTGTGGGTCTAAAGAGTAAAGACACTGATGTTCAGAAAGACTAACAAGCAGATCTAGAGCAGAACGGTAACAAGTCAAAGCATGTTTAAGGCTATACATTGAAGGACATGTGATGTCGAAGCTATACAACTGCCCTGAACTGTGCATGTGACAGTAAGATAGAGTAAGGAAGTGACGTTTGTTTCGTAGTACTTACCGCTCTGTAAAGTCTGCTTTCCTCCAGACAGCACTCCACTGGGCAACATGCCGGTCGGGGTCAGGCCCTTTAAAGTCAACACGTTCTCACTTTCCTCACTGCAGCCAAGGGAAAAAATAACACAACACATATCTCAGTCCTTGTGTGTAAACAGAACTCGGCCACACAGGTCAGGAAGTAAGCGCTAAGCTAACTCCTCATTTTCAAAGTACTGCTTATATATACAGTAATGCTTGAAAGTTTGTGAACCCTTTAGAATTTTCTATATTTCTACATAAATATGACCTAAAACATCATTAGATTTTCACACAAGTCCTAACAGTAGATAAAGAGAACATCGTTAAACAAATGAGACAAATATATTATACATGGTCATTTATTTATTGAGGAAAATGATCCAATATTACATATTAGTGAGTGGCAAAAGTATGTGAACCTTTGCTTTCAGTATCTGGTGTGACCCCCCTGTGCAGCAATAACTGCAGCTAAACGTTTCCTGTAACTGTTGATCAGTCCTGCACACCGGCTTGGAGGAATTTTAGCCCATTCCTCCGTACAGAACAGCTTCAGCTCTGGGATGTTGGTGGGTTTCCTCACATTAACTGCTCCCCTCAGGTCCTTCCACATCATTTAGATTGGATTAAGGTCAGGTCTTTGACTTGGCCATTCCAAAACATGAACTTTATTCTTCTTTTAACCATTCTTTGGTAGAACCACTTTGTGTGCTTAGGGTCGTTGTCTTGCTGCATGACCCACCTTCTCTTGAGATTCAGTTCATGGACAGATGTCCTGACATTTTCCTTTAGAATTGTCTGATGTACTTCAGAATTCATTTGTTCCATCAATGATGACAAGCTGTCCTGGCCCAGATGCAGCCAAAACAGGCCCCAAACCATGATACTCTCCACCACCATGTTTCATCACAGATGGGATAAGGTTCTTATGCGGCGGAATGCAGTGTTTTCTTCCTTTCTCGTTCCAAATATAACGCCTTTCTTTTAAACCAAAAAGTTCTATTTTGGTCTCATCCGTCCACAAAACATTCTTCCAGTAGCCTTCTGGTTTGTCCACGTGGATCTTTAGCAAACTGGCAGACAAGCAGAGCAATGTCTTTTTGGAGGAGAGGAAGTGACTTTCTCCTTGCAACCCTGCCATGCACACCATTGTTGTTCAGTTTTCTTCTGATGGTGGACTCATGAACATTTAACATTAGCCAATGTGAGGAGGCTTCAGTTGTAGTCCTGGGGTCCTTTGTGACCTCACCAACTATTACACACCTTGCTCTTGGAGTGATCTGTGTTGGTCGACCACTCCTGGGGAGGGTAACAATGGTCTTGAATTTCCTCCAATTTGTACAGAATCTGTCTGACTGTGGATTGGTGGAACCCAAACTCTTTAGAGATGGTTTTGTAACCTTTCCAGGCCTGATGAGCATCAGAAATCTCCTTTGTCCGTGCCATGATACACTTCCACAAAAATGTGTTGTGAAGAGCAGACTTTGATAGATCCCTGTTCTTTAAATAAAACAGGGTGCCCACTCACACCTTGATTGTCATCCCACTGATTGAAAACACCTGACTCTAATTTCACATTTCACTTAGCGTCCACATTGCGTTCTGTGAAACCGCATGTTATGTGGTCTGAACATTATATTATATATCTTACATAACACTATTATATGGGATACTGTACTCTATTGGTATAGACTAAATAGTCAAGATACTGCAGTGTTTCCCATACATTGATGTATTTAATATCAACATTTACCACCACTTATTGTTTTTCTGTGTTTTTTTTCACTACTTTGAGATTTGGAGAACATCTTATTTCACTGTAGACCAGTGTGCAGCTCAGTGAGTCGTTCAGTCCCTCTCAATAAACAAATTTATGAAATGAGAACCAGTATTTCCTGTTTATGATGCAAGCAGGTAATTCAGAAGAGATCAGGAAACTGATAAGGATGTATGAACTCAGAAGCACATTTAATTCTGATGTGCTCCGTTGCAAAGAAGCAGTTATTGCTATGTTATTTTATGTCATAGGCATTCTATATTTTCAGTTTATATTCTGCTTATTGCTTATTTAAGTTTTAGTGATCACTACACTTTGTAGTTCTACAATTACAGACTACGTGCTTTGTTTGTCCCTTGTTCTCTAATGGTCAGGACCACCACAGATCAGGTACTATTTGGGTGGTGGACCATTCTCAGCACTGCAGTGACACTGATGTGGTGGTGGTGTGTTAGTGTGTGTTGCACGGATACAAGTGGATCAGACACAGCAGTGCTGCTGGAGTTTTAGACACTTCAGTGTCACTGCTGGACCAAAAATAGTTCACCAACCAAAAATGCCCAGTTACCAGCATCCTGTGAGCACTGATGAGGGATTAGAGAACGGCTAACACAAACTGTGCAACAACTACTGTCTCTCAGTTTACTCTACCAAGGTGGAGAATATGGTTGAGAGATGTGTCTAATGGTGAGTGAACACAGTGTTTTAAAACCAGTGCTGAGAATGGTTTTCCACCCAAATAGTACCTGATCTGTGCTGGTCCTGTGGGGATCCTGACCATTAAAGACGAGTAAAGGCGACTAAAAGTATGTAGAGAAACAGATGGACTACAGTCTGTAATTACAGAACTACAAAGTACAGTGTCCACTAAAACTTAAATAAAGAATAAGCAGAACATAAATAGAAAAATATAAAATGCCTAAGACTTTTGCACAGTACCATATATGCAATAAATTTTGAATATCAGGAACCCGCTTTATAGACACTTTACCAGTTACTGTCACACTAATGAAACTAGTTGTAAAAAGAACTTTATTATATGCAACCTGTCCAGATGATCCACTTGCATTCATGTATGTTCATTATTCATTCACTTTCTTATCCGCTTATCCTTGACAGGGTCACAGGAGAGCTGGTGCCCAGCCAGCGACACAGGGCACAAGGCAGGAACAACCCTAGACAGGGCGCCAATCCATCATAGGATGACATAAACTCACACACTCACACACTAAGGGGCACTTTAGAAACACCAATTAACCTAACACTCATGTCTTTGGACTGTGCGAAGAAACCGGAGCACCCGGAGAAAACCCACGGGACATGCAAACTCCACACAGGCGGAGCCCAGGGTCAGGATCGAACCGGGGATCTCAGAGCTGTGAGGCGACAGTGCTAACCACTGCACCACCATGTTCATTAAAAAAAGAAAAGAAAAATGCAAATAATAATAATAATAATAATTTAACCAGGATGCTAAAAAAAATCATATGTTTTATATAGAAATACACAGCACTTTGTACTCACCGTAAAACTGAGAACATTTTTGCCATTTTGCCAATGGCACGAATTTTGTTCCTGATAACCTCCTTACGGGCTGCTGCAGCATTAGCTGAGAGCAAACACACACACACACACACACACACACACACACACACATACAGATTTAGAAATGAGCTGAGGGAAAAATATCAAATAACACTAATAGCTGCCTTGCTAAATTATAATAAACTGTGCAGTGGCTTTGTAGTCACACTACTCTCATCTATAAACTCTATTCATTATCTTTCAATTTAGTTTTAGCCTGATCTAAACTATGTTTACAAGCTCTTAAATGTAGTGTATTTATTTCACTGCTGTTGTGACTGAAGGTTTATCGTACTCACCATCAAAGATCTCATCACCATCGTTCATAAGTTCATCATCTGAGCAGATACTGAGGACGTTAACCAGCATCTCTGTCACTGTGGAGAGAGCAAATAAGACAATAACGCTACAGAGATAAAGCAACATGTCTTTAGAACGGTACAATATTGTACATGGATTATTAAGGAGAAATACATGCATACATAAATATAATTTTCTATGATTTTCACCTAGTATGATTACTCTTCTTGTAGCATAATGAAATATTTTTACCTGGACTTGAATTTCTTTGGGAGATGTCATAATCTTATGACATTATTTCAAGAGGGTAATAGCATAAAAAGTAAATAAGAAAGGTAAGCGTAATGCTTATAGTGAGAATTGTAATGAATTCTCACTGAATTGTAATGCAGACACTCCACTATAATTAAATATAACTATAAACTGCTAGATATTATTTAAAATATGTTGGTGTTAGAAGAAAGGGAACTTGGTAAGTAGCGGTTTGGAAGTAGTAACCCTCATTATTGGATATTTTGTTGGCTATCATATCCTTGACCAGGTAAAATGTCACTGACATGTTACAGTTGCCTTTGTTATTCTTGTTTGATTGAGTGCTGTTTTTGGCTGCAGAGTTGTTGCTCCACATGCAATCCTCGCTCTATCTGACCTTCGGCATAGACTTTGTGGCGTTTTCTACTGAGGTGGTTGAACAGGTTTGTCTCCAACAGACATGTCAATAGTGATTTTGCATATTTTGCAAACAGCTGTTGTTCATGCAGCATCTGGTGTGTAAAATCCAAACCAGTTCCATAAAACTAATGATTCATTTCTTCTAGTCACCAGATTTAGCGTGTCATCAACCAACGCTACTGTCTTGCCAAATAAACGTATCTAAGGATCCGGCCACTGTTTTAAATGTGTCTGTTAGGGAAAGCATGAGCTGGAGTAGTGAACTGAGTAGTGTCTGGTTATTAAAACACCTCAGGGTTCTGTCAGCATTTTCTGCAGAAGTAATTAAACGTGTTTGTTATGACAGTTCTCATGATCTCTCTGTTAAGGCACATCGTAGAGCCATTTTAATCTTTATATTCACCCCTACTTCAGGTCATTTGTCAAATTTATCTTACGTTGTTCACTATAATGTGCAAATACAGGTGGAAAAACTTAAGTTTATTCCAATTTTCAGGGTGTAATGTGACAAAAGATAAGGATTGTGACAGGGTATGATGATTTTCTGTACAGTGGTGATTCAGTTGTTAAGGTACTGGACTATTGACCAGAATTTTGAGGATTCTACAATTTGACCTAAATAGCTGTGCGTCTGGATGAATGTAGCACAAAACTGTGTCATAATTTGTGCAGAACATAAAGAGCAGCATTGAAAGAAACAGCGTTGTGAAAATGGGGCAGAAGAAGGATGTACTGGACTACTGAACAGAATGTCTAGGGTTTAAGTTCCAGCACAAACCAACTGTTACTCTAGCACCCTTGAGCTAGGACCTTAACTCACAACTGTTTGGATTTGTAAGTTGTAAGACTGTAGAAGTTATAAGTCGCTCTTGATAATGGCATCTGCTACATGAGTAAACGCCAAAGAGTGGCAGAATGGTGCTGGTTAATATTGGCCAATTTATTATCCTGTGTCATAACTAAGGTTATGTTGTCTGACTCACATAGACTTTATGGCTTTGTAAAGATACCATACAAAGTTATAAAAATGAAGAAGGTCCTGGGTTCAATCCCAGTTGGTCCTTTCTGACCTCACCGTGTCCATGTGGGTTTACTCTGGGCACTCTGGTTTCCTCCCACAGTCCAAAGATGTGTGTTAGGTTAATTGGTGTCTGTCAAGTGCCCCTAGTGTGTGAGTGTGTGTATGAGTGTGTGAGTGTATAACTTGTTCGATTATGTGGAACATCCCAGGTGGATACCTACCTGAAAGATCTGGAAGTGTCATCAATGCAACATTAGTGAAGAAATGTGAGTGTAAATTAATGCATGGAACACACAAAGGATAACATCATCTTTTATTACTGTGGACTGTGGTAGCTTGGCAGTTAAGGTACTGGACTATGGACCAAAAGATCCAGGGTTCAAATCCCACCTCTGCCAAGCAGCCACTGTTGGGTCCTTGAGCAAGGCCCTTAACCCACAATTGCTTGGAGTGTAAGACTGTACTAATTGTAAGTCGCTCTGGATAAGGGCGTCTGCTAAATGCTGTAAATGTATTACATCTTTCAGGACGATGTGTCTTCACGATAGTACTAGATACTTTCTCATCATTAAGACATGAAACATCTTGTCAGATCCACTAGTGCTGATGTTTGCACTGACAGCATAAGTAGCCTTGTCTAGGCTTAAACGCACAATGTTCATTATAGGGGCATGACCTGACTTGAACTGAAAGGCTCAGTCTCACCTTTCTCTCCTACAAAAGGCAGGGACCAGGTGAACACATCCATGAAGTTAGGCAGCCAGTAAGGGTGCGGCGAGCAGTTAAACTGACGTATATTCATCACGTTGTTTTCATATTTCAGCACAGCAGCTGCAAAAATCAGATTCACCACACACACACATTTACAGATCAGGACCTGCTCACATATACAGTGCTTCTTTGTTATGGATGTCTAACGTACACAACAGGCATTTAGACATGTGTATCTAACGCAAATCTAAAGCCAGACAAAACACCAGAGAGTGACCTACCTTTATTATTATAAACATCCAGGTAATTGGGAGCAGAAAAGATGGTGATGAGAGAGGGAAAACCTGTTGTCTGGCTCTTTCTGTACATCCGATAACTGAAAGGGGATAACACAAGGGAGGAGAGGTTAATAATAGTGCTGTAAGGTTTAATATCAAAATACTGCAGCCAGACTTTTGAAATTTAATTTACAGTGACCTCCAGAGTTATAGTGCTGTTGGGTCCTTGAGGAGGATTGTATCACCTGAAATTCGCTCTGGATAATAGTGTCTGCTAAATTTTTAATGCACAATGCATTCGGAATGTCTTCATACCCCTTCACTTCAATTTTCTTATTTTGTGGACTTAAACAAACTTCAAAACAAAATAAAAAAAAATTTAATTATTAAACAAAAAATTTAACAAAATTCAAGTTGTCCTCCATCATTCTGCATTCAACACCCTATAATGAGAAACTGAAAATAGAACAGTAGAAATTTTTGCAAATTTATTAAAAAGGAAAAACTAAAAGTTCACATGGATATAACTATTCAGGCCCTTTGGTGTGGCTCTAGAAATTTAGTTTTGGGGCCTCCCATTTCTCTTGATCATCTTTGAGATGTTTCTGCACCATGATTGGAGTCCACCTATGCTAAATTCAGTTAGTTGGACATGATTTGGAAAGACATACACCTGTCTATATAAGGTCCAAGCCATAAGGATGAAATAGCTGCCTGTAGAGCTTAGAGACAGGATTGTGTGGAGGCATGGATCTGGAGAAGGCTACAAAAAAATCTGCTGCACTTAAAGTTCCCATCAGCACTTCAGGGGCCTCCATGATTCTTAAATCAAAAAGGTTTGGAACAATCAGGTTTTGAATAGCTGGTCGCCCCACCAAACTAAGGGCTTGGTAACCATTACTGCAACACTCCACCAATCTGGGCTTTATGGCAGTCTGAGAGTCCTTTAGGTACTTTTTTTGCAAACTCCAGTCAGGCTTTTGTGTCTTTTACTTAGGAGAGGCTTCTGTCTGGCCACTCTACCATAAAGCCCAGATTGGTGGAGTGTTGCAGTGATGGCTGACCTTCTGGAAGTTTCTCCCACATGCACACAGGATCTTTGGAGGTCAGCCAGTTACCAATGCCAATGGGTTCTTGGTCACCTTTCTTACCAAGGCCCTTCTCCCCCCGATTACTTTGGTGGGGAAGCCAGCTCTAGGAAGAGTCCTGGATTTTCCTAACTTCTTCCGGTTAAGAATTATGAAGGCCACTGTGCTCTTGAGAAAAATTTCAGAATATTTTGTAGCCTTCTCCAAATCTCTGCCTCCACACAATCCTGTCTCTGAGCTCTACAGGCAGTTCTTTTCTCCTCATGGCTTGGTTTTTGTTCTGATATGCCTTATATAGACAGGTGTGCATCTTTCCAAATCATGTCCCATCAACTGAATTTACAAATCAAGGTGTAGAAACATCTCAAAGATGATCCGGAGAAATGGGAGGCCCAAGTGTCATAGCAAAGGGTCTGAATACTTATGTCCACATGCAAAAATGTGCTGTTTCACTTTCTCATTATGGTTTATTGAAAATCCACAACATAAGAAGATGTGAAAAAGTGAAAGGCTGTGAAGACTTTCTGAATGCATTGTAAATGTAATGTCTGTTACAGTTAAGTCGCTTAATGCCTAACTTTTACTCAAAGTGCATTTGTTCTATGAATTTAGAAATCATTATTATTTTTACCTCAGCAGTATTAGTGATCTGGGTTTTTATGTAAGGGGTCGAAAAGTTTTCTTACCCTGCATCTTGGGCCTCATGGGCTCTGATGACTGAGAGCAGATTATTAGTCTGTAGAAATTCACACACTGCAGGATAGCTGAGAGAGAGAAGGAGAGAGAGAGATTGAGAAACTGAAATACAGGAAAAGAGTTCAGAGGTATCAGAGTTGAGAAGCAGCTTGGATGGACCTTTTAATTAAATGTATTTTAATTAATGGCATTAGTATCCATAAATGACCAGTCATCATTATACTTGAGGCAGTGAAACATAACCATGTTATAACCATAACCAAGTGCTCACCTAACCCCAGAAATGGGAAATAAACCAGAGAGCCTCAGGTTTGAGGGTTCTATATATGGGGTTCTTTTTTTTTTTTTACATATTTCTCCCTTTATAGTGCATAATATCATTCATTGATTCAAGAAATATGGAGGGATTTCAGTGCGTAAAGGACAAGGGTACAAGGCTAAACTGACCCCCTGTAATCTCCAATCCCTCAGACGGCACTGCATCAAGGACCGACATTCATCAATAACTGATTGAACCACATGGACAAGGGATTACTTTTGGCAAACCTTTACCAAGCACTATAATATGGAGTTATATTCACAAATGCCACTTAAAACATTACTGTACAAAAAAGAATGCTATGTTATGTTAACCAAGTCCGGAAGCAGTATTGACTTCTCTGGGCTCGGAGGCATCTAGGATGGACCGTCACACAGTGGAAACTGTTTTGGAAGAAATGGACGCTGTGTGCTCCGGACCACGGACACAGAGGACCATCCAAACTATTATCAACAGCAAGTCCAAAAGCCTGGGTCAGTCATGGCATGGGGTTGGGTCAGTGCCCTTAGCAAAGTTAATTTACACTTCTGAGATGGCAGCATTAATGCAGAAAAGTACACTGAGAGTTTAGAGCAACATAAGTTGCCTTCAAGATGACCTCTTTTCCAGGGACGTCCATGCATTTTTCAGCAAGACAAGGCAAAACCACATGCTGCACACATTACAAAGGCATGGCTGCAGAAGAAGAGGGTACGGGTACTGAACTGGCCTGCCTGCAATCCTGACCTGTCCCCAATATACAATGTCTAGAGAATTTTGAAACGAAAAAATGCGACAACTACAATCCCGTACTCCTGTATCTTAAGATGTGATTTCAGGAAGGATGGGACAAAATAACACCTGAAACAATAAATCGCTTGTTATCCTCTGTGCCAAAACATCTTTTAAGTGTGGTTAAAAGGAATGGCAACATTACATTAAATGGTAAATGCTTTGCAGTCCCAACTTTTTATGGAATATTTTGCAGGCCTGAAATGCAGGAACGGATGTTTATTAAAAAAAGAAATAAAGTTGACCACACATGAAATATCTCAGGGTCACCCTCTCTGCAATGAAATAAAAGTCAAAGTAATATAATAATCACTGTGCGTTTTTTATATGCATTTTCCATGATGTCCCAAGTTTTTCCTGATTTGGGGTTGTAAATAGTCTGTAAACTGTCCATGTCCAATCTTCATGTAATCATTTTAACACAGTATTAGCACCAATGTAATATGTAGTAGTGCATTCTGATGAAACATAAGTTCTTTTTTTATTTAATTACAGTAACGTGGACCTTGTAACTCAAGAACCTCTGAAAATGAAAGACGAGTGATGCACGCAACCCTAAATATTTACATTTACAGCATTTAGCAGACCCCCTTATCCAGAGCGACTTACAACTGATACAGTCTTACAATCCAAGCAATTGTGGGTTAAGGGTCTTGCTCAAGGACCCAACAGTGGCAGCCTGGCACAGGTGGGATTTACCTGAGCTACCAAAGCCCAAAGTTGTAAAAAGCTTTTACATTTTCTATGTCATTTTAGCAGACACCCTTATCCAGAGTGACTTACAATTGATACAGTCTTACAATCCATGCAATTGTGGGCCTTGCTCAAGGACCCAACAGTGGCAGCTTGGCAGAGGTGGGATTCGAACCCTGGACTTTCCAGTCTGTATTGATGTACCTTAACCACTAGGCTACCACAGTCCTAGGCTAAACATGACCAGCAATCTACACAAACAAGACTTCTCAGAACTTTACACCTCGCAAAGAGAGCATGCCTTAAGACTTAAAACTTCGCTAAGCTACCCTGGTTTGTATTCCATCTTTGAGTTGCATTTTCCGTCGAGGGCATTCCTCTGGGGCATTAAATGCTGTCCGTGTTGTGAAGACTGACAGTCATGCTCAGATATCGCTCTCACTTTTCTGTTCAGAGTCTTGTTTTGGCCCTCGGAGTTCCCGAGATTTCTGAGGTACACTGTTCACTCAGGTAATGTGTATATTTTTGAAGAAGACTTACAGTACTGTGCAAAAGTCTTAGTCTTAGAAGTCCACCACTAGTTATACCACTTTACCAATGGTATACTGATCATATATCATTATTTCTCAGTTGCTATTAGAATACAACCAGAAAGTACAGGAAATTTATATGTATTAAAAAAAACAGAAAAGAAATCATAAAAAACAGTCTCTAGATTTAGTGACCTCCTCTTACACTTGAGAAATAGCAGCAACTGGCAGCTTCATCCAGACGCAATGTTAACCTTTCCACAATCCGAAGCAGCTTGATCAGGAACAGAAAGGTAGCAGCCAAGAAACGACTTTTTCAGAAGGGTAGCAGGGTGAAAAGGCTAAGATAAGCTAAATCTCACAAAGTCTGGAATTAAGATCAGTAGAAAAGAGTATTATGGAGTGACGAATCCAAGTTTGAAATTTCTGGGTCCAACTGTTGACAATAGATGTGGTTGTATGTGGTCATTATACCACTGCTAAACAACAAATCTAATGGTTGCCTAAGACTTCTGCACAGTACTGGATTTGAGTGACAGTGCATTAACTAACTACTGGTACACTATTAAAAGTGGCCCAGTGTCAGCAGAAAAGACTCGTATTCACTTTTTTAAATTGCGAAACATTTAATCATCACTGTGTTTATGACAATTAAATGTATTCAAAATAAATGTGACAAGTCCATCAGTGATTAATCCGAGCTGAGCCAAATGGCTCTTGGTCTTTTCAATACAAGTGGCTCCACCACACACTGGTGAACCATTCTGGGAATTGCTCTTCCCTACACATTTAACACTTCAGTGTGCATTGAAGGGTTTCTCTGACAGCCTATATTTCAATGTCATATAAAATATCAAGTGACTCCTCAGAGGAGTCTGCATGACATTGCCATGAGGAGACACCATGATGGAGATGTATTTTAAAAGAACAGTGGTGAAAGCGGAAAAATGCCAAGGATAAAAAGCTCCGGTTTTAGAGCGTCGCTCTCCATAATGTCCCCGACACACTCACGCATCTTCATCTACTCTGCTCTCCTTTCATTGATGTTGCTGGATTTCAGAAGATGAGAGCAAATCCATCTGTATTGCTCTTAGTTATTTATTTATATATTTCTCTCACTCTCAGCAGACCTGGCGGTAGTTGCCAGTTGCCATAGTAACGGCAGCTAGCGAGTCCCGGGGGATCGTGGGAATTCTGTGTTTTGCTGAGCCTGACCGCTGTTTTGGGCTGCTTTACAATTCCAATTAGAGACGCAGCATCGTTTTTGCATTACACCTAAGCGCTGAGAGTGCACAGCTCCGTACTGTTCGCCAGCTGAGTACTCTACACAAAAGTGATCGACCTGATTACCCCTCCGAATATTTACTCCCAGTGATCGTTCTTACCAAAACAAAAGCAGCTGTCATTAATGAAAAAGACTCTAAAGGTCTTGTTTATTAGAATGTCATAAGTGCAGCTTCAGACCAAAATCAATGTACACCATTCCTTCCTAATCCCAATCATAATAAAATAGCCAAAACCTGTTTGGTGCCCAAGGTTTGCTTTTTTAGTTTTTCACGGGAGTGTCCATGCTCGGTTAGCATCTGAATGAGCAAACTGCCAATATCTCACAGATGAGTGGATAAGCAACACCAGTTATTTACAAAAAAAGATCAGATTGTTTTAAGGCATTGATGCATCCCAATGTCCGAAAACGTATGGTGAGGTAATTGGAGATCTTACACACAGATAAAGTATTCATTGTGGAGTCTGAGGCCTGTCATACATTTCTGAGATAGTTTGACATGCCTGTGATTTAGGAGTGGTCACTTTATGAGAGACACCTGTCATTTCACGATTGTAGCTTGGAAATTAGACATGTCATCCAGGAGTACAGCATCAAATCAAGTGGAAAACTGGATAATCGAGCAATCTGAGTGACTTCGAGCTTTGCCAAACGTTGGTCATCAGTGCTAGACTATAACTGGCTAGAACAGCAGACGACCAGTTCGAGTACAATTGTTGTCTAAGAGAAACAAAAATGCAAGACTCCAGTGTGCAAAAGAAAGCAAAAATTAGATCACTGACCAGTAGAGAAACATTGCCTGGTCCAGATTTCTATTTCAGTATTCTGATGGGAGGGTCAGATTCAGGTATCAACAGTTCAGGCTGGTGGAGGTGAATCAATGGAGTGGGAAATGTTTTCTTGGCAAACGCTGATACCTGTGAAAGGACTTTTGGACAGTAAGATTTTTCCACTTGTGGCCGACCAAGTTCATCCCTTCATGGCAGCTGTTTACGTTCACGCAGAAGAACACTTTCAGCAGGACAATGCACCATGCCACATGGGTCATATAGTCATGGATTGGTTCCATGAACATGACAGCAGGTTTTCCTTGCTTCCCTGGCTTTCACAGTCCTCAGATCTTAATCTTATAGAGCATCTCTGGGATGAGGTAGAACGAGCTGCTAAGAGCACGTCAGTACCTCAATCTAAAATGCACCAACTGCAAGAAGCTATCCTGTCTCATGGGGTCAATGGGACTGTTGTATGCCTACGGTTAAGTTACTGGACTTTGGACCAGAAGGTCCAGGGTTCAAATCCCACCTCTGCCAAGCTGCCACTGTGGGTCCTTGAGCAAGACCCTTAAACCCACAACAGCTTGGATTGTAAAGACTGTATCAATGTAAGTCGCTCTGGTTTAAGGCGTCTGCTAAATGCTGTAAATGTAAATGTATTGTATGTTTGTATGCCACGACAAACCCGCTGCGGTTCTGAAGGCCAAGTACAGTTGAACACGCTACTAGGTGGGTGTTTCTACATCTCTGCATAAATATGACCTAAAACATCATCAGATTTTCACACAAGTCTAAAAAGTAGATAAAAAGAAACCAGTTGAAACAAATGAGACAAAAATATTATACTTGGTCATTTATTTATTGAGGAAAATGATCCAGTATTACACATTAGTGAGTGGCAAAAGTATGTGAACCTCTAGGATTAGCAGGTTAATTTGAAGGTCCACAATCCACAGTCAGACAGATTGTGCACAAATGGAGGAAATTCAAGACCATTGTAACCCTCCCCAGGAGTGGTCGACCAACAAAGATCACTCCAAGAGCAAGGTGTGTAATAGTTGGCGAGAACACAAAGGACCCTCAGGGTAACTTCTAAGCAACTGAAGGTCTCTCTCACATTGGCTAATGTTAATGTTCATGAGTCCACCATCAGAAGAACACTGAACAACAATGGGTGTGCATGGCAGGGTTGCAAGGAGAAAGCCACTGCTCTCCAAAAAGAACATTGCTGCTCGTCTGCAGTTTGCTAAAGGTCACGTGGACACGCCAGAAGGCTATTGGAAGAATGTTTTGTGGACGGATGAGACCAAAAAATAGAACTTTTTAGTTTAAAAGAAAAGCGTTATGTTAGGAGAAAGGAAAACACTGCATTCCAGCATAAGAACCGTACTTACTTTGCACATCTGCATACTCTGCACTGTATAGCACCACCTACCTCCTCATCTGTAATTAACGCCCATTATGTATACAGTGCTATTTTATTATTATTTTTTATTTATCTCTACTTTAGTATAACGTTTTACCTCTTCATCCAAAATTTAAGGGCCATGCCAGTTATCTGCAGATTTGCATTTTTCTGTTTGGTCTCTATTTCATTTTTATCTTCCTTTACTTAGTATATCACATGTTTAGTAATTGTTCTTTATACTTTGTTCTACGACTACACTAGAGAAGTACCCTAGAGTGTGTCACTATACTGTGCAACCCTTTACTGGTACAATGACAATAAAGGTGTACTGTATAAAATGCAACTAACATCAGCAAGGAGTGCAGCAAACATGAGATGGATATGGTGTGAATAAATACAAACAAACAAATGGTCAGTCTCAATCATGATGGCAAGTTTTAAAAGTTTCTGTCTGCTTGAAGGCAAAGGCAGACTCAGATGCTGGATCATAGCCATGTGGAATAACAGTCCTATGTGTCCGTAATATGCAGCAAATCCAGTATCCATCCATGTTTACATTGCATGTCTGGCTGCAATCCTGGCAGCTTGCTTGTTGGTATTTCCACAGCATCCTCTGACAAGAAAACTTGAAGAAGTCGAGAGGAGTGTGGATGTCCCATGTGCTCAGCTGCACGCCAGACCCCCTTACATATTTATCGCCGGGGTGATGGAGTGTCATAGATATCACTTTCTATTTTTCGTGACAGGAGTTGCTGACTGGGCTGACCTCCATGTTTCTGTAAAATAATAAATATGGAAAAAGTGTACAGTTGCCATTTCATATGTTCTTTCAATCAAATTAAAACATAGAATTACAGCAACCATGAAACATATTAACCAGTACAGTGGTACCTCGGTACCAAGTAAATTTTTTCCATAAGGAATAATGTAACTTGAATGAATCTGTTCCAGACCCCCAGAAAATCCACACTGTATAAGGCATTATATACATCAATGGAGTTGTATTGTACAGGTGCTCTCTGATTTATGATGGGGATATGTTCCACCAATCCATCATAAGTTCAATTTATCATCAACTGAGGAGTTTAACGAGTGTTTGGTAGAGTGGCCTATACTGAATAATAGCAGAGATGAGGAAGGGATACTATGATAAGTAATAAGTTAATGTTTAAAACACTTACATTAACCTACAGTTGGCCAAATCATTAACACAAAGCTTATTTTATAATAAGAGTTGAAAAATCTCTTGTAATTAGTGAGTAATGGATCGAAAGTGAAAAGTAAAAGCAAAACACTGTATTAAGCTAACTGCAGCCTGTGTTCTGGAGCATTCAATTCCTGTTTTGCTTTCAGTTGGCTCTTATAAATTAACCTGCTTAGGACCCATAGAGACTTTTTTGCACTAAGAATACAGTACTGTAGATGTAAAAATAAAGAAAAACACAACAAAAATAGTGGAGGTCTTCTCTAAGGGCTATTGTGAATCTGAATCACTGTGTACTGTATTGTGAGTCATGAATCGTGAATCGAGTTTTGGCTGAAACGAGTCAAGCGGCTCGACTCAAGTTTAAGCAAGTGAGCCGAGTACCAAGCAAACGACGAGAACCGAGACAAATTGTTCTAGTCAAAATGCATCGAGAACCGAATTCGACGAGTTCCTGAGGTGATCGAGAACCGAGGTAATACTAGTAAGAGTAATTGCTACATTGCTACATGCAAGGGCATTATAACCTGTGTGAGTCCACTTTACTTCACTCCAATGATTATAACAACCTTATTTGTATTGCACACAACATTATGCTACAGGAGCCTGTTATGATGATGACACACGGTTATTTTTCAAACAATCTGCTATGCCGCCTGAAATGTCTGAGATGTTTTAGCCTACCTCCATGCTAGCTAAGCTTTATAACAGAAATTTTAACTTACTCATCAGAAACATCCTCAGCGGGATCAGGTTGAAGCTGAAAATGGCAAAGTTCTTCCTCAAGGTCCTGACCGCTTTCATCCAGAGAGAAGTCCCAGTCATGGTCGCTCTCCAGGGCAAGGCTGTCCTGAATATGTCACGTGTTCACACGTTGTCTGACCTCGTAATGACCCAACAACAACTGCCAAATTACCAAGTCATTATCATATGAATAGCTCTATTTGCAAATGGGTGTCCCATCAGTGGCTGTTCAAAAACTGTGGTGGGCTATTGGTTAAGTTACTAGACTATGGACCACAAGGACCAGGGTTCAAATCCCACATCTGCCAAGCTGCCACTCTTGGATCCTTGAGCAAGATCCTTAATCCACAAATGCTTGGACTGTAAGACTGTATCAGTTGTAACTCAATCTTGATCAGGACGTCTGCTAAAAAACACTAACATGTGTGGTTCAACAAAAAAAATCCAAATTCTTCAGAGTTGATGCTCCGATCAACCAAAACACACAGACCAAATAACAAATAAAGTTGATTATAGCATTGCAGCAGCATATGTAAAGTTGTGGTATACGTTAGGTGGTAAGTGAACAGTTGGTTCTCGTAGTTGACGTGTTTGATATTGGAGGAATGTTCAGAAGCAAAGACCTGAGCGACTGGAGATTTTTTATTCAATACTTTGTTTTTATTAATTCCTTTCTTAATATCTTTCTCCATGTATTTACTTCTATGCATTGTACTTCCACAATCCATAATAATCCACACCCAGACCATGAGATTGCCCAAATCCTAATGTGCGTGTGTGAAAATGTCATGAACTCCAGTGCCCTGGGCAGAGACGCATACACTTAAGCCACCAACAGTTTAAAAAAAACAAAACATTAATCAAGCAATTACGTATGTTGTCACACCCCATGTAAACAGGTATGTAGGTGAGTAAAACTCAGGTATGTGTGAAACACAAACATATGGTGAAACACATGATGAGTCTGGCTCATAAGAGTCCATACATATATAATAAAGGCCATCTATGTGTAATCACATAATACATTAACTATATAAGATACATAAAGTACAATAGTTAGGAATCTGAATAAAATTATATAAAAAACAATGCCCCATGTCTGATGCCACGATTAATATGTGGGCAACAGAATTTGACACGCAAACAACCCAAAGCTAGGATAATAATGGCATGAGAGGCTTAAAAAGGGGAGGAGATTTAGAACAACTGATAAACAACTGTAACTCAATGGTTAGATACGACTTGAAAATGATATAAGGGCCTGGGAAACTGATGGTTGGGCACGTTTCCACATTGTTTTTACACTGTGTACATGTTCTTTTGCTGATACTCATGCAATGGTCTGTTTCTCCACTGAGAACTCTGGCTCGACTCGAGTGATTTTGGATTAATTAAGCAGGTATTTTGACAGCATCTCTGAAACCACAACACGACTTTACCCGGGACAAAATGTCATGCCCAGTCAACTGGGTCTCCTAAACTCCAAGGTTTGTGGGTTGATCCCAGTCAGCAGTGGTCCGAGGAAGGACAAAAAATGAACCGGATCCACAAGAGCAACAAATCCTATCTCATCTGGTCCAAATGAACAGATGAGCTACTGTGGTACAAGTCAGAGAAACTTGTCACAACACGTAGTGCAGCGCCCCCTGCTGTGTACAGGTCTACCTAGTTAGAGTGCTCACCGTGTTAACCCCTGTTCACCAAAAGTGCCTACAATGGGCACGCAAGTGTAAGAACTGCATCTTGGAGCAACGTGAAAACGTCGTCTGGTCTGACAAGTGTCATTTTGTTTTCCATGACATGGATGGTCTCGTATGTGTGCACTGTTTAACTGTGGAAGCGACAGAGGAAGTGTCATGTTTTGGGAAATATTCTGCTGGGAAACCCTGGGTCCAAGGCATCGAAGTAACAGAAATGCAATGAACTGCATTTACATTTAGCAGACGCTCTTATCCACGGGGACTTACACCTACTGCAGTCTTACTATTCAAACGGTTATGGATTAAGGGCCTTGCAGTGATAGCTTGGCAGAGGTGGGATTTGAACCTCAGACCTTGAGGTCCACAGTCCAGTACCTTAACCACTTTCCACCACTGTCCTATGGTGTTATTATTATTATTATTATTATTACTATTATTATTATTATTAATAATAATAACAACAGTAATAATAATGGTAATATAAGCATCCTATTACAAAGTCTACAGCCTTTAGTATTTAGATGATATGATCCAAAAGTAAGCTTGTCGGCTACATTTAAAAATAGAAAAAATTATCATAGAACTGTCATATTACTTTGGTAGCCTGGCGGGTAAGGTACTAGACTATGGACCAGAAGGTCCCAGGCTTCAAATCCCACCTCTGCCAAGCTGCCACTGTTGGGTCCTTGAACAAGACCCTTAACCCACAATTGCTTGGATTGTAAGACTGTATCAGTTGTAAGTCGCTCTGGATAAGGGCGTCTGCTAAATGCTGTAAATGTAATCACTGTTCATGTGAGATAACCATAATCATTTACTTGTTATTGCTTACTTGTACTAACATGAGGTTTTGTCTACTAGGACGAATCCAAAGCACTTCTGTAAGTCACTCTGGACAAGGGCATCTGCTAAAGGCTGTAAATGTAAATATTACTCTGCTTTTGAATAAGTCTTAATAAGATATAAATGAAATAACTGATGTTTTATATCAAAAACCACAAATCTGAAAGTACGGGATACATTATCAGATATAATGTGCAGCCTTGTTTTACACAGCAGACTAACTGAAAACTAACTGAGACAACAGGAGGAGCTCAAATGTCCACATATTCGATTACAGAAACAAAGCATCATCCAAATCACTTTTAATATAAAATTCCAAGTTTACACTTAGGGCCAGGCCTCCTACTGGAGTCTGATTTTTATGCATGGTAGTAATCCCGAACCGATCTATCTGGTGTACTTTAGCTATATATTATACCACATCATAGAGAACAGAGCTATTTGAAATCACTAACCAGCTCAACATGGCTTGAGACCAGTGTGTGCACAAACTGGAGGCTTCCCTCGTTTGTTAGCGACAAAAATAAAGACGCAAACTCAACACACCAAAATGTCCTGCATTAAAAACCTGCATTAATGTTTAGTCAAACTGTTCATTTACAGAAGAACAGGTTTTACTTTACTTTAGTGTTACTTTAGGTAACACTCATGCAGGATACCTGTAGAAGTAGGAGCAGCCCCGGACCGTGTTGTGGCTGAAGTACTCTTGGGTTTTCTCGTTGCCAAAGTCTTCTAGTGGATCTGACCACAACAGATCACACATGGGTCCAAATGCTGGAGGCTCTTTAAACCGGTCCAGCTGGAGGAAGGGAAATGCAAAGAGAGAGAGAGTGTGTGTGTGAGAGACAGAGTGAGATAGAAATTGATTTTTATATCAAGACTGACAGAAATTGATATTATATGGTATATTAAATGACTCTGATAGGCATGAACATCCTTTGCATTGCACAGTAACCTCTTTGTGAGCATCTTATTACAAAGTCCTTGAAACCAGGGTTAAAGTCCAAGCATCTTAAACTTAAAAATCTTAATCTTAAAGCTCTTAGACTTTAGTACAGGTATGAATCTCAATGTCCATGACATGTTCTGTGAAATTGTGCGTTATGCGACCTTGACGTTGTCCAAACACCATATTATATACCTTAATTATATATTACATATTATATAGCAAAGCTATATGGGATACTGTGTAGTGTACTGTGTAGATGCTTTACACATACAGTGTACATATACAGTGGAACCTCAAACGCCTCTTCACTTGAACAATTTGGACATCAGCCGTTTGAATTTTTTTGCCCCAAATACAAACATGGGCACCTAAACAAACACTAAATGGTGCAATCTTTCAAACACGGTGTATGTAATCCAGTCCAGTCGGTGGCGATAATGCACCAATATGATATGCCAATCACCATAAAACCCTAAAGAAAAAAAAGAAGAACGTATGGCGCAATAATATGCATGTTATGTATAGTATATATGCAATTTGATTATTATATTATGCATATTATATTAGTCTATGGGTGCGATTTCAGACAGCCTCAGCTGATACTGCGTTCACATCAATGGTTATATATTTCAATTATTTAATGTATTTACTGATCAATATTATCATTGCATTGCATGTTGCATTGCAGTCATGAATTATATACGAATATAGGCTTAAAAACAATAAATTTGAGGGTTGGGAATAGATCAATCCTATTTACATTACTTCTTATGGAGAAATTTGATTCTGATTTCGAACAAATCGGAGTTCAAAAGGCCTTCTGGCACCAATTACCGTATTTTCCGGGCTATAAAGCGCACCGGGTTATAAGACGCATTAAATGAAACAAAACTCTTAAGTTCCGTCGGAAGCTCAGTTTGGTCTTTACCCGGCGCAGGGCGTCTTCTTGCTTCCTCCACTTCCGTACCATTGATTCGTTAATGTTGAATTCTCTCACAGCTGCTCTATGTCCATGTTGTACTGCGTGACCGATAGCGTTGTGTTTGAAATCCGCTTCGAAAATAAATGAATGAATGCACGTACCCTAATGCTGAAGCACAGACCGTATTACTCCGCGATGCTGCGCACTACGGTGGCCATAAGCTTCGTAACCTACCAAGGCCATGCTAAAACATTTTGACAGATTTATGAGCGCCGTGTACCATCTACAATCGGTTCTAGGTCAGAAAGCACAACCAGAATTAATTCATACATTAGACGCACTGCATTTTAAGGCGCACTGTCGATTCTTGAGAAAATTAAAGGATTTTAAGTGCGCCTTATGGTCCGAAAAATACGGTAAGTTCGAATTCCAAGGTTCCACTGTATATATACACACCGTACTGTGCAGGAGTCCACCATTAGATATGATGATTAACCAGTGGCATTTGTTTGTTTATGTAGCTTATTTAACATAATTTTTTAACATTATTTAACAGAAGCTGTTGTTTTCTGATTCTTTCGGGGTTTTTTAATACTGCACACAAATTTCCTGTATTTTCTGGTTGTATTCTAATAAAGAGACTGGGAAATAATTATATATGGTCATTATACCATTGCTAAAACAATGGTATCTCTAATCTAATGGTGACCTAAGACTTTTGCACAGTACTGTAAGTTATGTGGCCTCCAGTGTTTATCCCTGGAGAAAAGAGGGTGCAGACGTAAGTGTGCTATGGGCAGGAGGCCAGTCCATCGCAGGGTCAGCAGGGTTGGCTGTTGCCATGCCAGAGGATGATCCCCCTAGCCTCAGAGCCTCAGACACAGTCAGTTGTGTGTTGCTGGACAGAAGGCACCACTAGAACTCTAACCCGGGCCCCTGCTGTGGTTTGCCAGTGTCTTAGACCACTGCACCACCTGAGTGCCCCAATAATATTACAACCCCTGGCAAAAAGTATGGAATCACCAGTCTTGGATGAGCACTCATTCAGACATTTCATTCTGTAAAACAAACTCAGATCAAAAACATGATACAATAATAAGGTCATTTCAAAGTGCAACTTGTTGGCTTTCAGGAACACTCAAAGAAATGAAGAGAAAACATTGTGGAAGTCAGTGAATGTTACTTTTATTGACCAAGCACAAGGAAAAAAAATATGGAATCACTCAATTCTGAGAAAAAAGTATGGAATCACTCAAATTGGAGGTAGAAAATAAGGACACACCCAGTCAAATTTCCTTTCCCTAAATGGACACCCTGCCTCAGAGTAAGATCGCTCATTAGTCCTGCAGTTAAAAACACCTGCAGTCATGACACTTGGAGGGCTGCTGGACGAAGTGGAGTGGCAAGAACCATGGCTCCAACAAGAGAAATGTCTCTTGAAACAAAAGAGAGGATTGTTGAAACTTCTTGAAGAAGGTAACTCTTCACGCATGGTTGCTAAAGATGTGGGCTGTTCACAGTCAAGCTGTATCCAAGATATGGACCAAATACAAACAGCATGGAATGGTTGTTAAAGCCAAGCGTACTGGTAGACCAAAGAAAGACAATCAAAGCGTCAAGACAAACAACTTAAGGCCATTCGTCTTGAAAAACAAAAAAGTACAACTACACAGATGAAAGCATAAATGGGAGGAAAAGCTGGAGCCAATGTTTGTGACCGAACCGTTAGAAATCGCCTAAAGGAAATGGATTTCAATACAGGAAAGCTAAAAGAAAACCATCATTGACACCTCTAAACATAAAAGAACAAGAACTGCAATGGGCTAAGGAGAGGCAATCATGGCGACTGTGGGATGACTGGATGGAAGTTATCTTCAGTGATGAGTCAAGAATCTGCATTGGACAAAGGTGATGATGCTGGAACTTTTGTTTGGTGCCGTTCCAGTGGTGATTTTATGAAGAGGCCTGCCTGAAGAAACAAACACCAAATTTCCACAGTCCTTGATAATATGGGCGCTGCATGTCAGGCAAAGGCACTGGGGAGATGACTGTGGTTTAATTCCTTCTTCTATCGATGCACAAGTTTACATTGAGATTTTTGGACAGTTTTCTCATCCCTTCAGTTTGAACAGATGTTTGGAGAGGTGATGAAATAATTTTCCAAGATGACAATGCAATCGTGCCATAGGGCAAAAACAGTGAAGGCCATTCCTTGAAGAAAGACACAATTCAGTCGATGTCATGGCCTGCAAATAGTCCAGATCTCAACCCAATTGAAACCTGTGGTGGAAAATTGAAAAAAATGGTTCCACAAGAAGGCTCCGACCTGCAAAGCTGATCTGGCAACTGCTATCAAAGAGAGTTGGCACCAAATTGATGCAGAATACTGTTTGTCACTCATCAAGTCCATGCCTCACAGAAGACTGAAAGCCGTTATAAAGCAGCACAAGGTGGTCAACCTAAATACTAGTGATGTATTTTTTGAATGGTCTTTTGTTTATCTGTTTTTCATGATTCCATACTTTTTTCCTCAGACTTGAGTGATTCCATATTTTTTTCCCTGTGCTTGGTCAATAAAAGTACATTCACTGACTTCCACAATGTTTTCTCTTCATTTCTTTGATTGTCCTGAAAGCCAACAAGTTGCACTTTGGAATGACCTTATTATTGTATCATGTTTTTTGATCTGAGTTTGTTTTACAGAATGAAATGTCTGAATGAGTGCTCATCCGAGACTGGTGATTCCATACTTTTTGCCAGGGGTTGTAATAGCAACAATAACGATATTAATAATACTACTAATAATGATAACAAGCAGAAGTAGAGGAATAAGACAAATGAAGAAGACCAGCAACAACAATATGTAAATCTATATATAAAAGATTTCTGTAACATGCTTATTTAAACATTTAACAGTCTTTACTGGTATAAGTCCATAAGATGAGGAGAGGTACATTGGTTGATTTTATCAGCTATGCGATTTATGGGCCAGGCCCTTGTTTCATATCGTGTGTATAAGCACCTTCTTGATGTCGTCTAACGTGTGTATCTCGGGCGAGAGGCCACCGTGCACGCACAGAAACTGCTGATTCATCAGAGCGGCCAGAGGCAGGCAGTCGAAGGCATCCATACACGCGTCGTAAACCTGCTCCGAGTATTTGATTTTACCTAAGAGAGGACAGAAGGGGGAACAAAGAGAGAGCTTCAAGACCTGCAATAAAGCTGTGTTCAGAGGCGCTATTTTTCTGTGTCTCAGTTGTACACAGAGATCCTGCATGCATTTACACTTCCACAGAACACTGTCAATCGAGGCTGAGAGCGTGTGTGTGTACGAGAGAGACAGTCTGTACTGTGTCAACTTCACCATCCCAGAGCTACCCCATCTGTTCAGTCATACCACTGCATCACTCAGCAACACAATTCTGCATGCACACACATACATACATACACATTCACACCTACATCTTCCTCTAATTCAGTTTCAACTCCTGTCTACACAAATGATTCAAACATTATGTCTCACAGATTGACTCCATCATTACCACTGTGCTTATCAATGTTTGGACATGTCAGACTGTAAGTGATCAGCATTAAGATGCCAGGGATATTTGACAAGCACCAAATCATTATGGCCAGACGATTGGGTCTAAGCATCTCTGAAGCACATGCATACTTAAGATGTTGAGGTTCTCTTTAGGAGTGTCTAGGGTGGACAGGATTAGGAATGAGATCATCAGAGGGACAGCACGGGTTGGAAAATTGGGAGACAAAATTCGAGAGGGAAGACTGAGATGGTTTGGACATGTGCAGAGGAGGGATAGTGGATATATTGGTAGGAGGATGTTGGAGATGGAGCTGCCAGGCAAGAGACGGAGAGGAAGACCAAAAAGGAGTTATATGGTTGTGGTGAATGAAGATATGCAGGGAGTTGGGGTGAGAGTAGAGGACGTGAAGGACAGGGTGAGTGTGGAAAACGTTTAACTCCGCTGTGGTGACCCCTGATAAAGGAGAAGCCGAAAGAAGAAGAAGATTACCACTGTGCTTATCAATGTTTTGGGACATGTCAGACTGGAAGCGATCAGCATGTAAGATGCCCAGGGATATTGACAAGCACCAAATCATTATGGCCAGACGATTGGGTCTAAGCATCTCTGAAGCACATGCAGAACTTAAGATGTTGAGGTTTCTCTTTAGGAGTGGTCTAGGGTGGACATGATTAGGAATGAGATCATCAGAGGGACAGCCCAGGTTGGAAAATTGGGAGACAAAATTCGAGAGGGAAGACTGAGATGGTTTGGACATGTCAGAGGAGGGATAGTGGATATATTGGTAGGAGGATGTTGGAGATGGAGCTGCCAGGCAAGAGACGGAGAGGAAGACCAAAGAGGAGTTATTTGGTTGGTGGTAAATGAAGATATGCAGGGAGTTGGGGTGAGAGTAGAGGACGTGGAGGACAGGGTGAGGTGGAAACGTTTAAGGTGGAACCTCGCTGTGGGGACCCCTGATAAAAGGGAGAAGCCGAAAGAAGAAGAAGATTACCACTGTGCTTATCAATGTTTGGGACATGTCAGACTGGAAGCGATCAGCATGTAAGATGCCCAAAAAAAAGGATATTTGACAAGCACCAAATCATTAATGGCCAGAACGATGGGTCTAAGCATCTCTGAAGAACATGCACTTGGGCAATCACATACAGTGGTACCTCGGTTCTCGTTGTTAATTCAAGTTTTGTAAATGTGTAAATGTAAATTAATTAGTTCCAGAAAACCCACACTGTATAAGGCGTTATAGGCATAATGGAGTACTGTACATGTGCTCCCTGATTTACAATGGGTTAGTGGGTATTAACCAAAGCCTGTGGAGGCCACAGTAAGGTACTGGACTGTGGACCAGAAGGTCGAGGGTTCAAATCCCACCTATGCTAAACTGCCATGGTTGGGTTCTTGAGCAAGGCCCTTAACCACTTGGATTATAAGATTGTATGAGCTGGAAGGCAAATAGATGTAGATGTAGTCCTTGCAACGCAGCAGGGTTAAATGTGCTCATTTTTCACAGCTTTCTATTTGTAGCAGGAAGCTTACACACCACAGGGGGAAAACAAGCGGAAGCTTGTCAGTCAGTCCCCTGCACTATTAGGAAATAAATGTACACATCGTACATACAACAGGAAATATGTTGCACATAATTCTATAAATATTTGAGTGTGTGTGAGTGTATGTGCGAGAGAGAGAGAGAGAGAGAGCACAGGGTAAGGAGGGGCTGAGTGAATCACTGCACTGCACAGAGCTTTACAGTGAAATGATTTTACCCATATTAAATAGTAAATCAATAAGTGGCCGTCAATGTTGATATTAAATCAGTGTATGGGATGCACTGCAGTATCTTGGCTATTTACATTTAGTCATTTAGCAGACGCCCTTATCTAGAGCGACTTGCAACTGATGCAATCCAAGCAATTGTTGGTTAAGGGTCTTGCTCAATTTATTTGCACTTATAATAAAACTTATAATTCTAGGCTATTTCTTGGTGGTGTTTGAATCACAGTATTCAGTACAGGACATCAATAGCCCAAACATGAAAACATTTAGTACAGTTCTGTACTGTACCATACATATAATATATACAGTATATATATATATATAAGATCACAAAGTAACATTTGCACTGACATGAAATTCACACAGATTTCAGTTTCAGTTTATACAACATACTGTTTACATTCAACTGTGCTGCTATAAGGTGTGTGGTATCACACAAATACTACAAATACTAGCTTTTCTTTGTACATAGACTATTGCAGAGTCTGTTTTTTCTTAATAAACCAGAAAATAGTTCATATGTTAGATTAGGGTGGTATCATAACATCGAGGGTTTCTTTTACAGAACACATGCACTAATTCTACTGTCCCTCTCGAGGTGTAGGTCTTTTTAACAGAGGGCAGCCCTCCCCAGACTAGTGGTACGTGTGTCCACAAAGCCTGTGTGTGTGTGGTGTATTCTTACACTTGGCAGATGGAAAAGGAGGGCGCCCACTCTTTGGCGTACCATTAGGGAAATCACACTCATGGACTCCCTGGGCCAATCATTAATGAGCAAATTAATTTGCTGCTAAGGCACTCTCTCTGTCCTTTTAGCTAGATCTAGAAAGCATGTCTGGAAGAACACATGGTGCTGGAGAGCAAGAGGAGGAAGGGCAGTAAAGTTCTGATGTGACCTGGTGAGATCCGAGAACAAAAAAGAGACAACCGGAAAAGAGCCGAGGAGAAAGATGAGATTAGGGGAAGACATTGGTGGAAAAGTAATCGGGACTGGGGCGATTCTAGGATCAGAGCTTTAGAGGTGCAGAGCACCCAATCAGACCAGTGTACAGTATGCTCATTTTGAACGGTCATTCCCACACTTGTGAAGGAAGAATGTCTGACTTTTCGGGTAGGGGACACATTGTGACTGGAAAGACACCAAGAAATCAAAGCCATCACTTTGATCATACTATTTGCACTACTGTATTTTCAGTGTTAAAATATTAAGTTTAAACCATATATGTTTTTTTAAAGACAAACATCCATTAAAAAACTTTTTACTATATTTAGGGGTGCTAGGACTCAGTTTAGGGGGGGATTGAGCTGGGCTAGATACACCTATGGATTGGAAGACAGGTGAATGGATGTGGTGTGGTGTGGTATGACTATACAGTATGTACGGATGGAAAGACAAAGAGGTTTCATGTACTGAATGGATGGATAAATGGATGAATGGACTGGAGGGATTTATTCATGGATGGGTGGATGGATGGGCAGGATGTTTCTATGGTTGAATAGACTGTCACTGTATGTATGTACGGATGGACAGGATGTATGTATGTATATATGTATGTACAGCTGACTGGATGGAATGCCAGATAGGCAAGATGCATGTATGGATGGATTATGAATGGATGCATGAATGGTTTAACAGCATGGTTGAAAGACTAATATATTTAATATGTAAAAGCTATTGGATTAAGAGTATTGATGAATGATAAGTGGATGAATTACGTATAAATGAATGGATTAATATGATCAGTTGATCAGTTACAAATTTATGGACTCATGGATTAACGGAATGAATGAAATATGGTTGGATTGTGCATAAATGGAAGGATTAACTGGATGGCTGGCTGGATAATAAATTGTTGGATTCTGTATGTATGGATGGATTAACAGGAAGGATTAATCAGAAATGGATGGCATATGTACAGAGGTGCTTGAAAGTTTGAGAACCCTTTAGAATTGCGTGTATAAATATGGCCCAAAATATTATCAGATTTTTACAAAAGTCCTGAAAGTAGATAAAGAGAGCCTAATCAAAGAAATGAGACAAAAATATTATCATTGTCATTTACGTACTGAGGAAAATGATCCAATATCACATGTATGTGGCAAAAGTATGAGAACCTTTGCTTTCAGTGTCTAGTGCAGTGTTTCTCAATCCTGGTCCTGGCGCCCCACCACTCTGCATGATTTAGTGTTTTCCTGCTCCAAACACCCCTGATCAAACTACTCAACTCACTAACAAGTGCGTTACTGAGTTAAAGTGGGTGTGCTTAAACAGGAAAAGCAGAGCGGTGTGGCACCAGGACCAGGATTGAGAAACACTGATCTAGTGTGACCCCATTTACAGCACTGTGCTGCATATCAGTTTGCAGGAATTTCAGCCCATTCTTCTGTCCAGAACAGCTCTGAACATCTCTGAATTCCTTATATTCATTTATTTTTTGAAGAACGACTTGCTGCTGCATGACTCACTTCCGCTCGATATTCAGTTTCCTTTAGAATTTGCTGGTATAATTCTGAATTCCTTGTTCCATCCATGGTGGCAAGGTGTCCTGACTCAGATGGAGCAAAATAGGCTAACACCATAATACTGCCACCAAGAAGTAATTAGCCTGGCTCAATTTGTGACCTTGTGACTCAATCGAATCAAAATGGTCTTCAAATTCTTCCATTGGTACGCAATATGTCTGACTTTGAACTGGTGGAGTCCAAATTCTTTAAAGGTGGTTTTGTACACATTTCCAGTTTGATGAACATCAACAGCCGAGGTCCTTAGCATCTATGTTCGAACGATGATACACTTCCACAGACGTGTTGTGAAGATCAAGCTCCGATCTTTCCGTTCTTTAAATACAACCCTGTGACCACTCACACCTGATCATCATCTCAATTATTGAAATGACCTGACTCTATTTTTACCTTCAAAGTAACTCCTACTTCTAGAGATGTACATACTTTTGCCACTTACAGATATGTAACACTGGATCATTTTCCTCAGTAAATAAATGATCAAGTATAATATTTTTGTCTCATTCATTCTCTCTATATACTTTTAGGAAAATCTGATGATGTTTTAGCTCATATAGATGCTAAAATATAGAAAGTTCTTAGAACCACCATAAAGTTTAAAATATTACTGTATAAATGGGTGGTTCAACAGTATGAGCAGGATGGATGAATGTTAACTGGATGTTTGGATGGACTAACAAGATTTATGACTGATACTTGGTTGGCTTCTTTAGGTATGGATGGAGTAACAGAATGGATGAATGATGAATAATGAATGATGAATGAATAGATTATATATATACACACATGGGTCAATTAACAGAATGAATGGAACTTGGACGGATGGATGGATGGATAGATGAATTAATGGAGTAATAGAATACATGAATGATAAATGGGTATATTATGTATGTATGGGTACGTTAATGTAACATACATGAATGGATGGACGGATGGATGGTTGGCTTAATGGATTAACAGGATGGATGGAAGATGGTTGAATTAGTATAAATGAATGGGTTAGCAGGTTGGATAAATGATCAACAGATGGCTTATGTATGGATTAATGAATTAACAGAATGGATGAATGATAATTCAGTGCATGGATGGATGAAGAATTTGGATGAATGATAAATTGATAGATGTATGTATACACAGATTCACAGAATGGGTTCATGATAGGTAATTGCTTATGTATAGATTAACAGATTTACATTTATGTCATTTAGCAGACGCCTTAGCCAGAGCGAATTACAATTTACATTTACATTTACAGCATTTAGCAGACGCCCTTATCCAGAGCGACTTACAATTGGTACAATCTTACAATCCAAGCAATTGTGGGTTAAGGTCCTTGCTCAAGGACCCAACAGTGACAGCTTGGCAGAGGTGGGGTTTGAACCCTGGACCTTCTGATCAAGAGTCCAGTACCTAACGAACAGGCCTAATGAATGCATGAAGTAACAGGCGTAGTGGATGGATGGAAAAGGATACAACATTGTGGCTGGACATGTAGTGAGACAGACTGCTGGAGAGAAAGGCTGGCTCAAAAGGACAGTAATATAGCTAAATGGGAGATGAATAGAGATCAGAAGTTCTATTTGGCTACAAGACATGACAAAATAAGAGAATGAAAAAAGAACCCAGTGCTAATTTATACTTACATTCTTGTTTAAATGTGAAATATTCGGTCAAATGTCTACATTCATGGTTGCCCCGCAGTAGAAATAACGTCTTTGGGTAGAGGATTTTCAGTGACCAGAGATACAAAACACACTGAGAGAAAGGCAAAGGAAGGACGAAGAAGAAAAAAGTGAGAGGTTGAAAAGTTCAATTAATTCTCATGACCTTTTAAGGTTAAAATAATCAAATTGGCATGTGCTAAAACTAAAGGATAGTAAAACTGATCTCTCATTAAACGTTATATGCTTGGCTAATTACTGTAAAAGTCAGACTTATAATATGAATATGATATTCAGGTCATAAATGTAACTGTGCTTTCTATATCTGAAAGAACAAGAAGACGTTAAACTATGTTCACATACTATATGCGAGAAGGATTTGTCCTTTTCTGGTCAGTGAACAGCAAAACTCATAGTGAATCTGGCACTGTCAGTTCAGATCTGAGCCACATTCTCATGTACAACAATGTGACATCAGTCGGGTCAGAATCCAGACTGTTTTGACCTCAATTCAGCTAAAAGGTTTGATCAAAATTTCATATCTTTAGGGACTGTAAACTCATCATTTTAGACTACCACTGTATATTGAACATGATACACTCTACAATTGTTATAAAGTACACAATTTAGATAAATACAAACAATATTAGGAGGAAAAACATCAACCATGTAAGCATAATGGTTAAATAGAATATCAACGTTGCACTAATGACCATACGGATTATCAGGTTGACTAACTATGTAATATTAGTGTGTGAAAAATACAGTAAATTACATACTCACCTCGATACTGAAGTAGCCTCTGTCCACGTAGTCCCCAAGAAAGAGGTACCGTGTTGTGGCTGGTGACCCTCCAACCTCAAAAAGCTTCATCAGGTCAAAGAACTGCCCATGAATATCTCCACACACTATAGCATACACAATATGAACACATATTCACATCCCTGTTGATTTTAATAACGTTAGTATAGTCTATACAGAGAGAACAGAATGGGACCCAGTACAGACCCCCGAAGTACACCAAATACAATATAAAAGAAGATAGAGATAGATCCCATCATCAATACAAGATCTTGAGGGAAAAATCAATACAACTCTGGACAGAAATAAATGTTGTGACACTGGAGAAGCAGTTCTGTTCAGAGTTGTGTTTATTTTTCCCGAGAATCTTGTATTGATGATGGAAGATCTGGACCACTGCACAAAGTCTTCTCCAGCACATCCCAAATATTCTCAATGGGGTTCAGGTCCGGACTCTGTGGTGGCCAATCCATGTGTGAAAATGATGTCTCATGCTCCCTGAACCACTCTTTCATAAATTTACCCTTCTGAAACAGATGAACGTCTTTCCACAGGACCACAGGATGGGTCTTTCAACATGGTTGTTTAACAAATACGAAGCTACTCACTGCATCAGTTAGGGTTAAATAACTTGTTGCCAGCTGAAACATAATCACCAATGCAGTAATTATCCGATGAGAGGCTCTTTTTTTAACTATTTAACTATTTGCTTAGTTAAATCCAGGTGGTGACCTTTTTTTTTGGCTGGGCAGTATATAAACTAATCTGTCTGATTTAACACTGGGTCTTGCCACAAGAGGATGTAAAAGTGCTTCCACGCTGCTCTTTATAAAGGCTGTCAGAGACCACTTTTGGGTAGTATACCTCTTGGTAAGAGATCGTTGACTGGTAGACATGCCTCTACGATGCACTCAAAGACATTTTGCCCAGTGGTCAGACTTTGAGAGGGGACACTTGATTGTACTGAGAGAAGTAGGATGGTCATTTTGACAAACTGCCTGTCATCTAGGCTGTTGGGTGTTTGGAGCAGTGGTTACGTGAGGACACGAACATACAGCAAACAGGCTCTGGAAGGCCCAGACAGACCACCTGTAGAGGGGATTGTTTAATCCACCGACAAGCAAGAGAAGCTTCCAAAGTTTCGCTATCCACCATCCAGTCACAGGTGGCACCTTCATTACACACCTCTGTATCTACTCTGAACATTTCCAGGAGCTTAGTAGAAGGAAATTTGTTGTAACAGTGCCCATTATGTGTCCTGCCATTGACAGCCAACCACCATCATCATTGTTTGCAGTGGTGTTGTGAACAACAAACCTGGACTGCTATGAATGGAACAGTATGGTCGTTAATGACAAATCCAGGTTCTGTTTGGGATCGGACGATGGTCCGGTTAGAGTATGGAGGCCTCGCTGTTGGTGTGATGACCTGGGCCATAACATACGACAGTCGGTCACCCCTAGTAGTAATGCGAGGGACACTAACAACTCAGCGATATGTGCAGGACATCCTGCAGCTACGGGTTGCCTCTCATAGTAGGTCTGCTTCCAACTGCCATTTTTCTAAAGGATAATATTCACCTACACGCAGTAAAGGTTTCCCAGAAATGTCTCCACAGGATTGCAACAGTTCCTTGGCCAGTCACTAGATTTATCACCAATTGAGCATTTATGGGATCAGCTGGGACACCTGCTTCATCAACCTATAAGTGTGCAGGATCTACAGGCCCAGCTACAACATCTGTGGGCAAATGTTTTGCAGGATATCATATGGAACCTGTTTGTCTCCATGCCCAACCGCATCTCATCTCATATCCAGGCTAGAGGCAACCCAACAGGTTACTAGAGCCTCCTTTCAATTGTCCTTTCAATTTTTCCCCAATAAACTTATCCTTATGTAAGTGATATGTAATCACTTACATATATCATCATTACATTAATACATAAATCAATTCCAACAACTTCTTGGTGAGTTCTGTTTTTTTGTTAATGAGTGTATATGGATCAAGTAGGTCAATTACCTTAATAATACGGATAATAACCTTATAGGACGGACGTGGTCCACAGAGGTATTTGGACACAAGGCAACACATACCTGTATAATAACATTGGCACTCATGCACCACATGTAAGGACCCATCAAGCACTGTGGGATTCCTCCTAGCTGACGCTAGAGGGATGGGCGTGCTCTAGCTCAGTCAGGTGTCGCACCCCGCGTTGTTGGCCGGTATCCGTAGCATCTATGCGAGTCCTTAACTTAGCTTAGGAGCGCTACGTTTCATACCGCATTGTTACAGACCTCACCTGCCTCGTTCGTGCTATCACCCCCGGTTTTGTTCGGTTTGAGGGTCATTGGTAGACTGGGCCTGTCAAGGGGCTCAGTCATTGTACGGATCAGGAGATCCAGAGGTGATCATCAGGGCGTAGCCTTTAGTGTAGGGAAAGATCCTAAAAAAACATTTAAGTTTTAAAAATAAAAGACACCACAGGCACCTCTGAGCCAGGCCTCTCATCCAGACACAATTGGCTGTGTCATAGGGAGGAGATGCCAATCGCGGGATTACAGCTGCAGTGGTGATGTGTACCAAGCCCTGTGATGGACTGGTGTCCTGTCTAGAGCATGCCTGCACCTGCGGACTGTCCTCTGCAGGGACAGGTGCCAGAGCATATATAACCCTGACTAGGAAAAAGTGTTAAAAGGTGAAAAAAAAATTATTTGAACTAAAATAAAAAATAGACTGTGACTATTCCCGCCTTGCGACCTGTGATGCCGGATAGGTCCCCGGACTCCAAAACCCTGAATTATATTAAGCAGGTATAGAAATATAAATAGAATTAATAGAAATTATAGAATGAATAGGTATAGAAAAAATAGAACAAATAAGTTAATGGATGAATGAAAACTAGAAAGTAATTAGAAAAACAGTTTGCTTCCTTTGCTGATCTCTGCGGTCAATGCAGACATGTTCAGTTTGAACAGCAGATTAACAGAGTTTTGGCAGTAGGAATTCATTACACAATCTGTGATATACCAGTCATTATCTTTTTTTAAATGTGTCATTCAAGCAAACTCTTTGCCTTTCAACTCATTGCATTCAAAACTTCTGTATCGGTTTCGGTCACAAAAATCACTACAAAACAGTTTCATCTTCTGCTAAGTATGAATCAATCCAATTTACTGTAAATTAGGATTTTGGGGGCAATTATTCTAAAAAGGACACCAGTGAAACTAATCTGACCTGTAACAGGGGCCTCGATATCCAGCATAGTCTTCTCCTGCCGTAAGATGGACGCTCCCTCATTGATGATGCGCAAGGCAACAGGCTCCTCCACACGACCTTCCTTGGTGAGGTGAGCCTTCAGCAGGTCCACCCGTGGCTTTCCTTCACAGTCAAACACCTCCCGCATACTCAACCTGTGGCTGAGCGGGAACGGGACCGCTACCGGAGAGACAGAGAGAAACAGACAGACTATAAATAAACATTTTGACCTGCGGACATGAAAATAGTCTTCAAAAAAATAATACTTAGTTATGGTGTCCAGAGTGCTCCTCTGGACGGAGGCTGAGTTGCTCATATCAAGTGACACAAACCAGGGGTGTCCCCATATGACAATACCAAATTTTATTTGCACTAAAATCTTGTAAAATATGAATATAAGGCTATTCCCTTTAGAGATTCATATAGAAATTGTAAATTGACCAGCGAAACCTTTACAAGAGACTGTGTATAAGCAATGTGGTGTGTATAATGTGGACTGTGGCGGTTAAAGTACTGGACTATGGACCAAAAGGTCCAGGGTTCAAATCCCACCTCTGCCAAGCTGCCACTGTTGGGTCCTTGAGCAAGGCCCTTAACCCACAATTGCTTGGATTGTAAGAGTGTACCAATTGTAAGTCGCTCTGGATAAGGGCGTCTGCTAAATGCTGTAAATAAAAATATAAATGTAATACAAGCTTAGGTCAAGCAAAGTGAAGGGGTCTCGTAAAAATGATGAGGAGAGCAAACTCGCTGTGCAGTATGCCTTTCAGGATAAACAAAATTTCTGCAAGACTGCTAGAGTAGTATTATGAAGTGTCCATGACAACAGTACTATGCACATCCAATAGTATTTTGTACAACTGATTCCTGCCAAATGTTTAGCTTGCAGCATTTCAAGACATTTTAGAAGCTGAGACTTTGGGAGATGAACTGGAAGATACCATATATAGAAAAAGACCTGGGAGAGAGAACAGCAAGACAGGAATTCAAGAAATAGAATAGGAAGGACGGAAAGGAAAAGGAGATGAGCAAACTGTGGTAGGTGTTACCGGGGCAACAGTGGGCAAATGCTAGTGTGGTATGCATCACACACTCACACACACACACACACACACACACACACACACACACACACACACACACACACACAGATTCATTCTTTAATTAACAAGACACCAAATCTTCTTACAAGATATATCATATTGTAAGGTTTAATGGATAAAATTAAACTGCATGATTTGTTGTCTTCACGTTTTAGCCCTGCTTATCCTGGGCAGGGTCATGGGGTCTGGAGCCTATTCCAGAATTTAAGGGGTAGAGACGCCCATGTTCTTTGAAATGGGGTTGCTTCTGCAGCATTGTGGGATAATCTCTCCCATCTGGCCCCCTCTCCTTCGGATATGGCCAATTGTGCTCAGACCTCAGTCACTGAGGTGGTGGACTGGGGAGATGCTGCTGCTCTGCCCGAGTGCCCACATGACATTTTAATACTCCAAATCAGAAAAAGTTGGAACAGTATGGAAATTGCTAATTAAAAAATAAACAGTGTTTCTTACATTTACTTTGACGTTTATTTCATTGCAGATAGTATGAACCCAAGATAGTTCATGTTTTGTCTGGTCAACGTCATTTCATTTGTTAATAAACATCCATTCCTGCATTTCAGGCCTGCAACACATTCCAAAAAAAGTTGGGACGTAAAGCATAAAGGATTTACCACTTTGTAATTTTGCCATTCCTTCTTACATTTTGGCACCCAGAATACCAAACCATTTAGTGTTTAAGGTGTAATGTTGTTCTAACATCTCAGTGTACTTTTCTGCATTAATGCTGCCATTACAGAAGTGTAAATGACATTTGCCAAGGACACTGAGACAACCCCATACCATGACAGAGCCTGGCTTATGGACTTGTTGCTGATAACAGTCTGGATGGTCATTTTTCCCTTTGGTCTGGAGCACATGGCATCCATTTCTTAAAAAGATTTGGAATACTGATTTGTCTGACTATAATACATTTCCACTGTGTGATGGTTCAGCCCATGCCTCTGAACCCAGAGAAGTCGACGCAGCTTCTGGACATGGTTAACATAAGACTTCACACTAGAGTTTTAAGTGGCATTTGTGAATGTACCTCTGTATTGTAGTGCTTGACAAAAGTTTGCCAAAGTGATCCCTTGCCCATGTGGTTCTATCAGCATTTGATGGTTCTTCATGCCATGCCCCTGAGTCTTAGGTTTAAGCATGTGCCCTTGCCCTTTATGCATTGAAATTTCTCCAGATTCCTTGAATCGTTTAATGATATTATGCACTGTAGAGGGAGAAATATGTAAATCCCTTCCAACCTTTCTTTGAGGAACACTGTTTTTACACATTCCACAATTTTCTCATTCATTTGTTGACAAACTGGAGATCCTCTGCCTACCTTTACAACTTTTGTACCAAATCATGATTATAATCACCTGTTGACATCACCTGTTTTACCTCATTACTAGACCGAAATTGCCCCTGTCCCAATTTATTTTGGAATGTGTTGCAAGCCTGAAATGCAGGAATGGACGATTATTAACAAAGAAATGAAGTTGACCAGACAAAACATTACATATCCTGGGTTCATACTGTCTGCAATGAAATACAAATCAAAGAAAATGTAACAAGGACTGCATTTTCTCACACTGATTTATACTGATTTGTACTTTTATACATATATACAGGACTCAGTACAGATCCCTAGGGTACACCCTGAATACTAAGCCTTTCCTAAACTCAGAACGAATTATCTTGATGGTTTATCCAGTATTAAAAACATTGATTTTGAGAAATCATTTCCATTGTTGTTCCTCTAAATTACGTTGTACAATGTGTTTTTGTGTTGTTTGATTTTGTGCAGTGGTGTGAAAGCTCTTTACGGCTTTCCATCTCTCAGGCCCTGTAATAAATAATGAACATAACTCCTTCAGCAGTCAGGGGGCGACAGCGAGCTGTCAGAGCTGTACGCCTGTGTGCCCTTAATTTTACTACAGCTGTGAAACCAAGATAAAGGCAGTAATGAGTGTGTGATGGCTGCATTTTTTTTAACTACTCCATAGTATATTGTGTAAAATGATCTTTGTTCAGAGATTGTAGGAAGCACCACATCTCCGGATAAATGAGACTGGAAGACAGATCAATGAGGACAACGGAAGCAAGCTATCTGCCTGTACAAATTAAAGCAGAAAAATTCTTACAGCTTCTTATCTGATTGTGTGCCTGTGTGTGTATGTGTGTGAGTGTCTTTATTTAGCAGTACGGCTGCATTATTGAAGTGCGGCATACAGCAGAGGGCTTACATAACAGCATCTCCTTGAGAGCTGTTACACACATACACACACAAAGCCAACTAAACCACTGCCACATGTGCAGACCTGCATTACTATACTGTTCCTTCATTTGCACGTACACATACACACACACACACATATGTAGTCAATTAAAGCTTTCACCCTGTGTTTAGAAGCACAAAAAAACCACATGCCTATACCAATAATGTACATTCACATTTATGTCACTTAGCAGATGCCTTTATCCAGAGCGACTTACAATTGATACAGTCTTACAATCCAATTGTGGGTTAAGGGTCTTGCCAACAGTGGCAGCTTGGCAGAGGTGGGATTTGAACCCTGGACCATCTGGTTCATAGTCCAGTACCCTAACCGCTAAGCCACCACAGTAACGTACATGTGCATGGATAAACTGCAATAACACACACAGAAAACTGCAGGTGTTCAAAGTGTGTTGATGTCACACACGTTTACTCCGCTCCCACGCATACAGTATACACTCAGTGATCACTTTATTAGGTACACCTCCTTGTGTCTGCACTCAGTGCTCATTTTATCAGTTCCACTTCCCATATACAGTGATACCTCGGTTCTTGATCACCTTGGAACATGAATTCAGTTCTCGACGCATTTTGACTAGAAAAATTTGTCTCAGTTCTCATCGTTTGCTCGGTACTAGCTTAAAGTTGTATGAGTCGAGTCGCGTGACTCATTTCAGCTGAAACATGATTCATGATTCACGATTCAGTTCAGTCTCACAATGTGTTTATCGTGATTTTATTCATTTTTACATCTGCAGTACTGTATTATTAGTGCAAATAAGTCTTCACTAAAATAAAAAAGTATTGACAACCAACCGAAATGGAAGTCCTGGCCTGACTCTCCAGAACACAGCCTGAGCAGTTAGCATTAGCACCTATGCCAGCGCCGATGAATAGAGTAAGCTTGCGGCTTTCAATCTATTACACACTAAATCACATTACTAGAGATTTTTCAACACTTTACTGTAAAATAAGCTTTGAATTAATGATTTTGGCCAACTGTATCTTAATGTAAGTGTTTTAAACATGAACTTGCTTATCATTTCTTCCCTCTGTTATGATACAGTATAGACCTCTCTACCAAACACTCGTTAAACTCATCAGTTCATGATACATTTAACTTATGATTCATTCGTCTGAACGTATCCCCATCGTAACTCAGGGAGGAGCTGTACAATACAACTCCATCAATGCATATAATGCCTCATACAGTGTGGATTTTCTGGGAGTCTGGAACAGATTCATTCAATTTACATTATTCCTTATGGGACAAATTAGCTCGGTACTCGTCGACAGCATGTTGTAACCTTAAACACAGTACCAACAATAATAATCATAATATTAAAGTAAAAACAAACCTCTTGTATCAGAATCTGTATCAGTACAGACAGTTGTGCACTGGACTCCCAACGAAATCAAGAAAATGTGAATAAGCCCATTACTAGTTGAAATGAAGAAAGTTGGCACAGTTATTAGTGTCAAGGTTTGATTTGATCAAACCATAGCTAAGATTTATAGTAAGGGTCGAAACAGAACGTTTTTTTTTTCTTAGGAAGTCATTTGTATTTATTAGCTGGTTTGGTAAGCTTCAGGATTGAGAATCTTCTTGCTATAACCACAGGCCTGTAGAATGGCATCAAGTGAGTTAAGCTATTCAGGAAGCCACAAGCCATTGGTTTGACACAACACAGAGAGACCCTGTTAACACTTCACATGTTGCCGCCTTCCTTTTACAGTCTTACCTCGGTACTCATCATTAATTCATTCCAGAAGACTCGTCCAGAACCAAAAACGACGAGTACCGAGCTACTTTTTCCCATAAGGAATCATGTAAATTGAATTAATCCGTTCCAGACCTCCAGAAAAGCCACACTGTATAAGGCATTATATGCATTAATGGAGTTGTGTTGTACAGGTGCTCCCTGATTTATGAAGGGGATACGTTCCGACAATCCATCATAAGTTAACTGTATCATGAACCAATGAGTTCAACAAGTGTTTGGTAGAGTGGTCTACACTTTATATAGCGGAGTTTATGATAAATAATGACAAGTAAGTTCACGGAGCTAGTTGCTAAATCTAACTGCAGCCTGAAAGCCAAGAGGATTCAGTTCCTGTTTTCCTTTTACTTGGATGTCATTACTAACCTTTTTAGGACTCATGGGGACTTATTTCCACTAAGAATACAGTAGTGTAGATGTAAAAATAAAGAAAAACATGATAAACACAGCAGAGATCTTCAGTGAGCAAGCGCTATTGAATCTGAATCGTGAATCATGAATCAAGTTTCAGCTGAAACGAGTCGCACAGCTCGGCTTAACCAAGTACGCTGAGTACTAAGCAAACGACGAGTGTTGCTGTTGCCACAGAAACTCATTAGTGAATTTAGCATCCAAGGACAGAGGATTTTATGCCATATGAGCTTCAGCAATTAGTGGTCCTGTTCTGTGAGCTTGTGTATCTACCACTTGTGTGTGTGTGTGTGTGTGTGTGTGTGTGTGTGTTTGTTCTATGGCCTTAGGCTAGTGAGACAGATGCTGCGGCTCTGAAGGGACTCTGACATGAGACCCCCCCACCAAACACAGACACACAGACACACACACAGGTTGCAATCTGATGTGAGCTCTGACACAAACACACTGAGCTCTGCACATTTACTGTCCTACATGCATATCATTCAATATTTCTATGAAGCATTCACTTCATCTCATCTGAATACCCAGCAAATGAACTTTTACCTTCGAGATGCATCATCTGGGGTCTTCACATAGTAACTATGGGGTACTGGATCACTGCTATATGAGGTGAGTAGGTTTACCACATATCCCAATGGCTACATGTGTAGTTTTGGCAAGAGTGTCTTCTTTAGGGACTAATAAGCAGAAGCTTGCGAGTTCAAATCTATGAACTTCCAGAGAGCCACTGCAAAGTCCTTGAGCAATATCTGACTGTTCCCGTGTTATGCAACGACTGACCTTGCCCTCTGATTCATACTGTGATTTGGCCCATCACAGGAAGCAGATCTGAGTTGACCAGGACTGTTTATGGGGATAATAACAATGAGATTTTTCTCATGAATTGATGTAGCTGGTAAACTCAGCATGTCTGTACAGGTATGCGCCATTTAACATCCATCCGGTCAACGTCAGTTAGCTTTAACCCCCAAGGTTTTAAGAATTATAACAGGAAGTAAAATCTGTCTTATAGACATCTCATTTGCCTCTGAATGACAGAAAACTAGTACGAGCACACTACTGCAACACCTGCTGACAGAAAGGAGAATCACAGTCTTGAAGGCAGAAAAGAACATGGTAATGTTCCTTTTGTTTTTGATACTGGTAATGGGTTTAAAATTTAATAAAGATGCAAAGATAAGAACTACCATATTGTACAATGCAGTACTGTACTAAATGTTTTCATATTGTATTCATACATGTGACTATGGGGGGGTGTAATCCGCGTCGTTGACGTTTTACTATGAATGTTTACTTCATATCATGCTTTTAACACATATTTGTGTTTCGCTATTTCCGAGATGGCGTGAACGCAAAACCCTGGTCTGACTTTTGTGCCCTGAGGATGTATCCCACGGCTTCAATGCTGCAAGCACAACACTGCCTCTCCTCACTGCCCCCATCAACCTGGGGTTGAAGCCCTTATATCCAGTGCTGCAGTTGACAACAATGCCTTTCATACTCATCTGCCAAACGTTCTGTAATCCTGTGGTGACTCTCTCTGTTCCAGTCCTCATACTGATACTCAGTACCCATCAGATGGTAAGAACTTCCAGGACACAAAAAACTACAGTGACTCTTCTATTTGGACTACCTGTCCCAACTCACTCAATCCTAACTATATATGCTATTTTATTCCCTATTTTTTAGTTCATTTACATTTACATTTTACATTTACAGCAGTTAGCAGACGCCCTTATCCAGAGTGACTTACAATTGATACAGTCTTACAATCCAAGCAATTGTGGGTTAAGGGCCTTGCTCAAGGACCCAACAGTGGCAGTTCGGCAGAGGTGGGATTTGAACCCTGGACCTTCTGGTCCATAGTCCAGGCTACCACAGTCCCTACCCACCAGTCATTTCATCTTAGCCTATATATTATTCTATTCTAATGTTAAATAGGGTATTTTCTTTACATATATTCTTTAATCCTTGCATTTAACATCCAGTCTGCCCAAGGACGCTGGGTCCCTGTTTGAGTCTTGGTCCTCCCAAGGTTTCTTCCCTGTAAGGTTTGGGGAGTTTTTCCTTTCCAATGTCGCATCAGGCTTGCTCAACTAGGGCTTTGAGCCAATATATTTGTAAAGCTGCTTTGAAACAATGCTGTGTTGTAAAAAGCGCTATATAAATAAAGTTGACTTGACTTGACTAGACTATGGTAATGCCCAGTAAATGGGCTATTAAATGGGCAACACTATATGGACAATATGCACAACATAATATGGATGTGAAATGGTGCATCCCTGTACATCATTTTTCTTTCATGTTTTATCCCCACCTCTCCTGGTTAGGGTTGCAGGGTCTGGCACCCATCCCTGGAGATCACAGAGCACAGGTGCAAGCAATGGGTTTTCTAGGTGTTGCTATTGCAGCACTTGGGGATGCACCAGGGCCAGAAACGCTGCTGCAACCCAAACCCGGTGGTGGGCTAGGGTCTTTCTGATTGGCCCTCCCTAACAGCAAACGAGTGATGGCCCAGTTCTGGCCTGCCATTTTCGACGGCCCACATACCGCCGTGGAATTACACCGATGACTTCAACCTAATCTGGGTGCCCCATAGAGTCAGAATTGTACCCCACAATCCATACCTCTCCCAAAATGCAAATCCTGAACAAATGTTACCACAAGCAGATGTTTATTGTGGCTGGCAACAGTGTGGCAACACAATACCAAACTCATAAGTGTCTAAACTGAGCCATATTTGGCCCAGAACTGTCTGCTATCTGGGATCCTGACTGCCTGTTATTGGTGGATTTGGCAGGGCTTTGTCTATTTAAGTAGCAGATTCTCATTCCTCATGAGCATGCATGTGTGCCCAGTTTTCTAATTTCCATTTTTCATTTTCCACAGCTATTTCTTTTAGCACTTTATGGTGCAGACAGAAGTAAGGAGTCATTCAGAACACCATCTATGTCCATTATTTTCCCAAGCACCATTGTTTATGGTAGGATATTGGCTCAGACATCAGGGTAGGGTATTCAAATAGGTTCGAGTTTGAGTGTCGAAACCTGGTCCAAAAACCTGAATTTCAATTCCACTTAGCGGTTCCCAGTAACGCATTTTATGCCTCAATTAGTACAAAAATTTGTGCAAAAATAACTGACAAAAATACATCTGTATTAAATGCAATCCTATACATGTGGAAAGCTGATCTGTTGTAAAGGAGGTTGCACCTCCAACATGGCAAAACATCTAAGGCACCAGCATGATATTGAGCCTCAGAAGTGACCCGTGTACCTCGAGTGAGGTCTCCTACACCAAATGCTCCATTAGTCGGGAGAGTGTAAAATGCCTAAGTGAAGAAAGCATAAGACGTCTTAATGTACTAAAACAACGACCTAGGAACACCACCACTTATCACTGGTCATAAGTAATGTCTACTGCTGAAATGACAAACCTGTGGTCCAAAGGGAAAGTAACAAGCTTAAATGTTAAGCATTTTTTCTTCAATTTAAACCCATTATAAGTAAAACACTTAATGTGGCTTAACGTACTAAAATAAGGACATAGGAACACCAAACTTCTCTCAATTACGACTGGTCATAAGTAATCTCTACTGCTGAAATGACAAACACGTGGTTGAAAATGAAATCATTTTTTACTTTTTTCTTCTTATTTAAACCTATTACAAGTAACAAATTGAACACTACTATATCCATTACAGCCAGTCTGTGATACCCTTTCCTGTTAGCTAAAATTCACAAATCACAGAGTTGAAATATATAAAAAATTATATTCTTAATACCTAAACCTTTGCTCACCATTTTGGAATTGAAACCTGGAATCGATAAAATGCAAACGATACCCAACCCTAAATTAAAATGCCCCAAAAGTTATAGTGGGAATTTATACACACAGAGTTTGGATTACTGGGTCCGACTGAAATTTGCAAGCAAAAAAAGAAAAAGAAATGATTACTAACATAAAACGCAAGACAATGTAAAACTAAAGATGTCAAACTGCTTTTTTTTTATCAAATTTTAATAATGATGCACGTGACCTTTGAGAAGATGCATTTAACACTTGCGCCAGCCACCCCACAGTCATACACACACACACACGGTTGTCTTTCTGCCATTGAGAGAGCAATACACTGAAAAATAATATTATTGTATCGATTTAAGTCTATGTACATACATATGCCTAACCTTAAGTCTTTCTGAACTTTTAACTTTCCTGCAAAATGCCCCTACAAGATAAAATGTCAGATCTTTCTATACTTGTGGTCCTCACACTGATATATAAACTTGATCCACACACACACACACACACGTTTGTCTCTCTACCATTGTGGGGATTTTCCACTGACATAATGATCACTGTAGCTAATTAATGCTACACCTTCCAAGTTGCATTCTTTGTAAATAAAAAATAAATAAATAAGCAATTTTCCTAGTGAGGACCAGCAAGGTGTCCCCACCATGTAAAAAATGTCAGAGCTTTCTAGCACCTTTTTGTCCCAACAATATAATACATACATGCTATATACACACAGGTTTCTGGTATTCTCCCTCTGTCTACCCTTGACCTCAGCGTGTAACACAGTCATAAGCAGTGCTGTGCTGGCAACCCCACATTCATTTCCTACACACACAACCCTCCTCCCATTATGCGTGCGAACACACACACACACACACACACACACACATACGCGCTCTGAGAGGACTGTTCTGGTAGATGCTGAAGCCCCACCAGTGCTAGCACAGATAATGGCCTAGAATTAGACTTTGGGAAAGTAGGGCGCTGACAGGATCGCTCTTGTTCCTGAACCCCTGAGGTACGAGGAGAGGGACTCAACCAGGTCACAGCTGTGATTCAGCCATGAACTCTCTATCCATACCTCCTCTTCTTCTTCTGACTTTCTCCATTTCTTCCCTCCTCTTTCGCTGTCCTTCTCCTTCACTTTATCCTTCAGCTCTTAATTCACGTCTCCCACAGGTTTTGCGAGAAAACGCTTGTAAGGGTCACAGCTGGTCTACCCCTTCTGCTTGAGAAGCCATGGCTTCTCAAGGCGTGTGGTATGCCACTGCACTCGTTGATTTCATCTTCATGTGTGGCTGATTCATTAAAATGGCTATCACATTCGCTGAGCGTGTTGAGGACTCATTCGACCAGCTGTCAGCTCATTTACTGTGCACTGTTTTGTTAAGAGATGGCGATTATGCCACAGGAACATCTCTTTTCGTTTAAGCCGAGAGCGAAACAATTGTGCAAAACAAAGGAGTATCCTGAAAACTGCATACTCAAATCATCAAGTTTGCATTGTTTTGCTAAATAAAACCATTTGTTTCATATACAGTGGTACCTCGGTTCCACCTCAGAACTCGTGGAATTCGGTTCTTGTTGCAATTTGACTAGAAACATTTGTCTCAGCTCTCGTCGTTTGCTCGGTACTTGCTTAAACCTGTATGAGCTGAGCTGCACGATTCATTTCAGCTTAAACTCGATTCATGAGATTCCAGTACACCAGTGATTACACAGTGATTCAGATTCCACAGTAGCTCTTATCTCAGTGAAGATCTCTGCTGTGTTTGTCATGGTTTTCTTCATTTTTGCATCTACAGTACTATATTCTTAGTGCATATAAGTCCCCATGGGGTCCTAAAAAATGGTTGATTGATTATAGCCACACGAAAGGAAAAAAGGAAATCAACGACTGAAGTCCTCCGGATCACCCACAGGCTCAGGCAAATTCGAGCCAATTAGAATTAGCAGCACCATGAGTTCACCATATAGAGTAGTTAAGTGTTTTGCTTTGAATTTTCACTTTCTATCCATTACTCGCTACACTACATGAGACCTTCCAACACTTATTACAAAATAAGCTTTTGTGTTAATGATTTTGGCCCAACTGTAGGTTAATGAGGAGTGTATTTTAAACAATAGGTCAGCTCCCACTTATGATACAGCATAAACTAAAACTAATTCCCTCATCAGTTCATGATACAGTTTAACTTATGATTGGTGGGTTTTCCCTAAATATCCCCCATACGTTAAAATCAGGAAGCATCGTAAATCACAACAAGTCCATTATTTCCATACTGCCTTAATACAGTGTGGATTTTTCTGGGGGTCTAGAATGGATTAATTCAATTTAACATTATCCCTTATGGAAAAAATTAGCTCAGTACTCGACATTTTCGGTTTTACAAGCCTCTACAAGCCTTCTGACGAAACAAATTGACGACGACTGTAAACGATTTTTCACTGTTATTGGCATTTACCCACAAGCCACCATTAACTCGAATGTATCCCACGATAATATCTAATTTGTTGTTTTAACAATGTGGGAGCTGAATGACTGAGTTTGTCACTCACTTTGCAAAAAAAAAAAAAAAAACACACGCCTTGAAAAAGTTCACATAGTCAGCACATCATGTATCCAGGTAGAAAAAGACTGACAACGCACTCAGCAAACCTTAACAGAATCATTTCATTATTGCCTTACGACAACAAGAAAAGCAACAGATGGCAAAACATAACAAATGCTGTCACCAGTTTCATCACCAAAGACTAGTGCCAATTCAGGAGGTTTGAGGAAAGATGGGTTCAAATAAGTCTGAATACACTAAACCCAAGATATACACTGCCAAAGGATAGTCTATCGTTATCGGGAATCCAGAAAATATATAAATATAGCATTTTTTTCCAATATCACACACACTATTACTTCCAGCATTTAGCAGATACTCATTTCCAGAAGGACTTACGATTAAGCTAAATAATTAAAAGTTTAAGAGCCCTTGCTTCGAGGACCCTGACTGAAGTAGCGTAATGGTAAACATGATTTTAACTCACAACCATATTTGAGTAAGTCCAGAGCTCTGACCAATGAGCCACTCCAACTTGCCAATAAATCCTATGATCCATTTAAAATCAGCAGTGGTGCTTGAAAAGTTTTGTGAACCTTTTAGAACTTTCTATATTTCTTGCATAAATATGACCTAAAACATCATCAGCTTTTCACCACAAGTCCTAAAAGTAGATAAAGAGAACCCAGTTAAACAAAATGAGACAAAAATATTATACTTGGTCATTTATTTATTGAGGAAAAAAAAATCCAATATTACATATTTAGTGAGTGGCAAACGTATGTGAACCTCTAGGATTAGTCAGGTGTATTTGGAAGGTGAAATCAAGTCAGGTGTTTTCAATCGTCAGTGCGGGATGACAATCAGGATTGAGTGGGCAACCTGTTTTATTTAAAGAACAGGGATCTCTTATCAAAGTCTGCTCTTCACAAGAGCTGTTTGTGGAAGTGTATCATGACACACGAACAAAGGAGATTTCTGAGGACCTCAGAAAAAGTTTGTTAATGTTTCATCAGGCTGGAAAAAAGGTTTCAAAACCATCTCTAAAGAGTTTGGACTCCACCAATTCCACAGTCAGACAGATTGTGTACAACCTGGAGGAAAATTCAAAGACCACTGTTACCCTCCCCAGGAGTGGTCGACCAACAAAGATCACTCCAAGGGAGCAAGGTGTTGTAATAGTTGTGGAGGTCACAAAGGACCCCAGGGTGGTAACTTCTAAAGCAAACTGAAGGCCTCTCTCACATTGGCTAATGTTAATGTTCATCAGTTCCACCATCAGAATGGTTAACACTGACCAACAATGGTGTGCATGGCAGGGCTGCAAGGAGAAGCCACTGCTCTCCAAAAGGAAGAACATGTTGCTGCAAAGCAAGTTTTGACAGCTAATGTGAGGAAACCCACCCAACATCCCAGAGCTGAAAGCTGGTTCTGTACAGAGGAATGGGCTTTAAAATTCCTCCAAGCCGGTGTGCAGGACTGACCAACAGTTTCAGGAAATGTTTAGTTACAGTTATTGCTGCACAGGGGGGTCACACCAGATACTGAAAGCAAAGGTTCACATACTTTTGCCACTCACTAATATGTAATATTGGATCATTTTCCTCAATAAATAAATGACCAAGTATAATATTTTTGTCTCATTTGTTTAACTGGGTTCTCTTTATCTACTTTTAGGACTTGTGTGAAAATCTGATGATGTTTTAGGTCATATTTATCCAGAAATACAGAAAATGTTCACAAAGGGTTCACAAACTTTCAAGCACCACTGTAAGCAAACCTGAGCAATGGTTCAGCAGTTAACTTTTTTAATTTGTAGCACAAGGTTCAAGGTTTACAGGGTACAAGTCTCAGCCTTGCCGAGCTGCCAGTGTACAGCCCTCAAGGCTCTTAACGCTCAATTGCTTGGCCTATACCATGTGACTTTGTATCAATTGAAAGTTGCTTTGGATAAAAGCATCTGCCAACTGAATAAATGTAAAATGGCAATTAAGCAGCTCCGGTGACTTCTGATGGAAACAGCAGTGCCTGAGGACTTGGGTTAGAACCCCAGGCTGGGATTGCAGCGTGAGAGTCGGGTGGTGGGGAGTCTGAACCCTGCAACAGACCAGTGTGCCAAGATTTCACTGCATTCTTCATGCCAACTTGCACAAAAAATGTTAGTCTCTGCCAAGCTCCCACTGTTGGATCCTTGAGCAAGGTCCTTACACTTTAACTCGGCTCACTTGTACAGGATAAGGGCATCTACTAATTAATGTAAATGTAGTACGTTTCAAGCCCTCCTTCAACCAAAAAGATAATTGCTTCATTTTCAAATATAAGTAAAATGGCTGGTTTGTGCTGGAGAATCTGTATTTTAGCTACTTTCCACTGTTTCATACGATGCTTGCAAACCTTTATGTTCAAAACACACAAAAAAGCAGCAACTACCAGAATGATACCTTTTTTAAATGCAAAATATTCATTTTTCTTCTATAACTTTATAAGAAAAAACATGTGCAAGCTGTTATGTCGTGAGCCATGTGACGTAGTGTGTTGGGGTGTTTATGTGAAGGAATCTGATGTCACACAGGAATGGGCAAAGTGTATTAGGTAGAATCCAAATATGTTTATTACTAGGAGTTTGCGATGCAAAAATGTCACGATGTCCATCATAGACACTGACAATGTCACATGTCCTGTTTATTATGCAATCTAATGCAATTGCATTTTTTCATTCATATGTCATGCTTCCGTATGGATTTAAAACTCCTTCTAATTTCCTTTAATTGCAAAAATTGCTAAAAATTATTTTATACAAGAAAAGTACACATTTTGAATTGAATAATTTATACTCTGTAGAATAGGGGACCATTTCAAACAAAGCCCATTACTATAGGTGCTTCACAGACTCAAGCAGCCAACTTGCAATTAATGGTGTTACAATATAAATTGGTATTAACAGATTACTAATATTTCTTTCTGTTCCCCAAAATTGGTTCTGCCCAATTCTTCAGATTCTCAGCCCTAGTAAGCACAGCCCCTACACCTAGGGAGGAGGGGACACTCTCCAGAAGGTTCTTCCATACATGTTGAGTAATGACTGCTTCTTTTCTGGCAGGCAGCAGATGTCTACAGGGAGAATGGGCATGCATGGAGGTACATGCTACTCTCAGCATATCCATCAACTTGCCCATGCCCATGCCCATGCCTTGGTGGGTGGGTACTAGAAGTTTGATCAGGAATGGTTTTTGGAAGGGTAGCAGCCAAGAAACCACTTTTTCAGAAGGGGAACAGGGTGAAAAGGTTAAGAGATGCTAAGGCTCTCAAAGACTGGAATGAAGGTCAGTGGAAAAAGTGTTATGAAGTGACAAATCCAAGGTTGACATTTTTTTATCCAATCATCATGTTATAAATGGTCATTATATCATTGCTAAAACAATAAATCTAAGAGTGTTCTAAATTTTGTACAGTACTGTATTTCAAATAAGATAAAGAGGAAGTAAAAATGGAATGGATTTAAACACATCATATGTTATATTGTATGCGTATTTTTCAAATGCTGTTTCACTGAAATTATCAGCTCTTAAATTTGGATTGTGTCTTCCACCAATTCCTCCAACGCTGCTACACACCAACACAAACAATAGACCACTCGTCCATCAAACGGCACAATCAAAATGTGTCAAGTTATTAATATGAGCCAAAAAGATGCTCATCAATGAATTCTCTTCAACCAGTGTGATAGGAACATAAAGCAGTAGAATTTATCTTAATTACTGTACAATGTTGTGAAAACAGTGTTTTTTTCTGATTTCCTTCCTGATTTCCTATTTGTTACACTTAAGTGTTTCAGAACATCAAACCAATTTAAATATTAGTCAAAGACAACACTCGTAACCACAAAATGCAGTTTTTAAATGAAGGTGTTTATTATTAAGGGAGAAAAAAATCCAAACCTACATGGCCCTGTGTGAAAAAGTGGTTGCCACCTAAACCTAATAACTGGTTGGGCCACCCTTAGCAGCAACAACTGCAACCAAGTGTTTGTGATAACTTGCAGTGAGTCCTTTACAGCGTTGGCCACTCATCTTTGCAGAATTGTTATAATTCAGCCACACTGGAGGGTTTTCGATGTCATGCCACAGCATCTCAATAGGATTCAGGTCAGGACTTTGACTAGGCAACTCCAGAATCTTCATTTTGATTTTCTTCAACCATTCAGAGGTGGATTTGCTGGTGTGTTTTGGATCATTGTCCTGCTGCAGGACCCAAGTTCATTTCAGTTCATTTCAGTTCATTCTCCTTCAAGATTTTTTGGTAGACAGCAGAATTCATAGTTCCATTTATCACAGCAAGTCTTCCAGGTCCTGAAGCAGCAAAACAGCCCCAGACCATCACACTACCACCACCATATTTTTCTGTTGCTATAATGTTCTTTTTGTTTTTGCTCAGCAGTGGTTTTCGTCTTGGAACTCTGCCATACAGGCCATTTTTTCCCAGTCTCTTTCTTATGGTGGAGGCATGAACACTGACCTTAACTGAGGCAAGTGAGGCCTGCAGTTCTTTGGATGTTGTTGTGGGGTCTTTTGTGACCTCTTGGATGAGTTGTCGCTTTGCCCTTGGGGTAATTTTGGTTGCCCGGCCACTCCTGGGAAGGTTCACCACTGTTCTATGTCTTCGCCATTTGTGGATAATGGCTCTCACTGTGGTTCGCTGGAGTCCCAAAGCTTTAGAAATGGCTTTATAACCCTTTCCAGACTGATAGATCTCAATTACTTTCCTTCTCAATTGTTCCTGAATTTCTTTGGATCTCAGCATGATGTGTAGCTTTTAAGGATCTTTTGGTGTACTTCACTTTGTCAGGCAGGTCCTATTTAAGTGATGTCCTGATTGAGAACAGGTGTGGCAATAATTAGGCCTGGGTGTGGCTAGGGACAGTGAACTCTGGTGTGATAAACCATAGTTATGTTATGTTTTAACAAAGAGGGGGGCAATCACTTTTTCACACAGGACAATGTAAGTTTGGATTTTTTTTCTCCCTTAATAATAAACACAATTTAAAAACTGCATTTTGTGTTTACTTGTGTTGCCTTTGACTAATATTTAAATTGGTTTGATGTTCCGAAACACTTAAGTGTGACAGACATCCAAAAAACAGGAAATCAGAAAGGGGGCAAACACTTTTTCCCACCACTGTAATTTTACCAAACAAGGCTACATTTTAAATGTTCTGAAAAAAATGTTTAGTAAGTTATGTCTCAAATAATGAATTCAGCACATTTTGAGATTAATTGATACAAAAACATTTCATTTGAAGAACACTGGAATGCATTCTACAAAAATGCTTGTATTAATTACCATTAATTATTACCTTCCCCAACTATTTATATTTACAGTATTTAGAAAACAACCTGAAACATTTAAGCAGGGGGCCAAGAGAGCACCATACATTTTTGCTCAGCTTGGCAGAGGCAGGATTCAAACTCATAACTTTCCAATTAGTAGTCCAGATCCTGTCCCAATACAGGACAATGTGTCTGAATTATTGCCTGTGGTCTTCAGAGATGCAGCACACAGATATTAAGTTGGAGACCACCAAGCATTCCTGTAAAGCCACTGAGATAAAAGGTCAAACATTCGCAACAAACCGAAAGTAATACAGCAGAACCTCGGAATTGGAACTTAATTGGTTTCCGAAGACTGTCTAAAATTTAATTTGTTCGAAGTCGGAACCCAATTAATTTCAGACACACCTGAGCCTGGATCATACACATACAGGTTTTACAGATGTTCAAAGTTGGAATTTTTGTTCGAATCTGGGGGCAAATAAATTTGAACGGACCATCTGATGACCGAATTGGTCGAACGAAGAAGTGTTCGAAATTCTGCGGTTCCACTGTACCTAACACTAACACAGTACATGATATAATGATTTAAACTGTGGAAGTAGTTTGGGCCACAAATAGTAAAAGCTTGAGTTCATAGCAATGATATTTTTGTCTTGTTCCCTTCCTGGATGCTACGAAATATGACAGTGTCTGTTTAAAACCTCCAAAATGGCCCATTATGTGTGCAGGATGTAGTTATGTGTGTGCAAAGCTCGACATCTCAGTCTCCTTTTCCATTTTCCTGCTGAGCCTCTTTACAATGCAAATGCCATGAGTCAGCAAAACCAGCAGAGTCAATGTGCTGCAGCGGTCTCCTGCTTCTTATGACAAATGTACAGAACACCTGCCCTTAGAGAGGGCGAATTCTACGATTAGATCTCAACCAAGGAACGAAAAGTAACTTCAATACCTGGAAAACCACTTTTGGCCGGTGGTTAATTGGTCTAGCTGCCAGAGCTGAAGTAAGCATGCTAAAGGACTGAGGTAATAGAAGATAACAGAGAATCGTAAAGCTGCTCTGAGTTGTGGCCATAAACCTCTGGTCACCTCAACAGCCAATCGACGCTGCAGATCCCCCTGGTCGTGTGCTTGCTTGCTCAGTAGCCCACGTTTGGAAGTTACTCATGTTTGTGTGTACGGCTCTCCACTGCTTACTTGTAACAAGTTGTAAATGTCGTTCGTAAGTGTTTGCCTGTCCTATTGTAAGTAGTACTCCTATGTTTGTCCCACCACTACCTGTATATTTTCTCTAGCCTATAACTATATAAACTGGTTCACAAACCCAAATTATGAGCGTTCAACGACTGTTCATGACTTCAGACGTTTAATGAGTAGTTGAAAAACATTTCCTGTGTTTAATGTGAGAACAACTATTCTCTATAGAATTCAAAAACCAAAACATGAGCTTGATGGGCTTGTTGATGGGCTTGTTTATTCTCATTGTGCCTCTGTAGAAAACACTTTTCAATTTTGGGAAGCAAGCTTTCTGCACTATTCTCCTGTACTCCAAAGCATTCAGTGAGGGCGTTTACATGCACTTAATAATACAATAACTGCAGAAAATCAGATTTTGTCTGTAATCCGATCAATGAGTATACATGCACTTGAGTAATCAGATAATGAAACCTCCGGGTCATGACTAAGCAGTAGTCGGATTTTTACTTCGGAAATAATACTGAAGTAGCAGGGGGTTGCCAGATCCCGTGAGAAAAAAAAACATCACAGGCGATAGAAAACAAAGGTCAAATAAATTGAAATCTTTAAAATAGGCAGACCTGGCAACCGTGTCGGCTTACGAAATCGGTTAGCTAGTATACATGTTATGAATAATCTGATTACCTGTGTAAATCCAGCTCTCTTTCTTATCTGATCAATCAGATAACTGCAGAAATCTGACTATGATCAGATTATTAAGTACATGTAAATGCAGTCATTGACTTTTTATAGTTAGCTGTTTCCATCAGCTGAAACCGCTCCCCACATCATGACTCGTTTTCCTCCATGTTTTCTGTGGCAGAAATGCAGTCACATCTCACCAGGTCTTTGCAGACACCTCTCTGGAGCATTACCATACAGCTCAAATCCTGATTCATCACTCCGCACAACTCTGCTTGAACCACTCTGAGTGAAGCTATTTTTCTCAGACAGCAATTGCCTATTCACACATCCTCTAGATTCAAAACCCGCACGAGACAACCTTGCGCTACTCAAACGAGTCTTGTCTTATGAGGCCATTTTTGGTTTAACACCAGAGTCCCTGTCCATTTACTAGTGTGTTAATTTTCACAAAAACTGATAATAGATAATCAAGTTCATGCTTGGCTCTAAAGACGCAGTTGTGTTTAGCAGGAATCATTACATTATATCTGTGGCACTAATTCAGTGAATTGAACTAATTAATGTAATGTTAATCACTTCAATATTAGAGTGGGGCAAAAAAGTATTTAGTCAGCCACTGATTGTGCAAGTTCTCCTACTTATAAAGATGAGAGAGGTCTGTAATTTTCATCAGAGGTACACTTCAACTATGAGAGACAAAATGAGAAACAAAATCCAGGAAATCACATTGTAGGATTTTTAAAGAATTTAATTGTAAATCATGGTGGAAAATAAGTATTTGGTCACCCACAAACAAGCAAGAGTTCTGGCTCTCACAGGCCTGTAACAACTTCTTTAAGAAGCTCTTCTGTCCTCCACTCGTTATCTGTATAAACGACACCTGTCCACAGCAAATCTTTGTTGCATGTAATGCCCGACCCAAACTGGAAGGAACGGCCATGATTTGAACCCAGGTCTGTGTGGTGGCTGGCTAGTGAATTGGACCGCTGTGAGACCCGAGCGCCCTTATTTGTATGCCGATACTGCCATTAGTCAAATAGTTATAGGATCACTGATCTGCAAGCTAATGTAGCTGTTGTGCAACAATGGGATTGAATAACCTCATGCTGATTAAATCATTGACAACTTTATGCTGTTGTGTTACTAATGATGTGTTTGAGTGTGTGTGTGGTGTGTGTTTATACAGAGTGAGCAGCAGGGAAAGTAGGACAGATCTGAAAGAGAGAACAACTCCAGGGAAAGGCTCACTGTTACAATATAGCATGTGGTTGCTGAACTGGAAGCAAAAGATTATCAGACGCCGACTCCACGGTGACAGAACAATTCTCAAACCCATGTCACGATGCCTGCAAAGGTCTAGAACAGAAGAGTTCAGCAATAATTTATGCCAGCAAATTAAATACAGTATGCGCTGAAATACCGTCCCTCTCTAGTTTCCTCCTTTCAAAATGATTGGCGAGCCAAAAGAAGCCGAGAACAAGGGGGATTGAAGGGAGCTAACACGGCTCCACAAGCCTTTGATGAGGGATTTTTAAAGAGCCATTTGAAGCTATGCAATGAATGCATTCCTTCCACACCAAGAGGCATCCGTACTCCAAGCCAGGCTGGCAGGTGGAATGGCATGTTGGGAATCAGAAACGAGCCAGTAAACAGAGAGCCCCAGTACGACCGAGGAAGACAAAGAAGACGTTAGGCATACTTGCAACCCTACAGTGGAGCCATGCCGGAATGAAGCAACTTCCTGCTTTAGCGTGGCCTCATTAGGACAGAGCTGTGTCCTACTCCGTTCTCTCCAAACTCATAGCCCCACTATGTGTGTTAAAGAGGCTAAAATTAGCCTTCCTCCTCCTCTCTACTTGCTTCGGTCCACCTTGCCTGCTTCTAGATTGAACTAGATTCACAAAGTATGCTTGGGTTTTGGCATGTTGGCATGTCAAAGTGAGAAAGTGAGTACGGTTACAATAAAACATTTATTCAATAGACACGTAAGCTCATTAGCTACATTACCCTGTTGGTTGTGGTACAGCCGTGATGCAGTCATACAGTTTTTTCCAGATAATGAACCAATTCTTCCAGAAAATTGCTCATATTAAAATGCTTCTTTATTGACACATACAGTGCCGGTCAAAAGTTTGGACACACCTTGGACTCAATCAGTGTTTTTTCTTTCTTTTTATACTTTTCTACATTTAATATTAATAATGAAGACTTCTAAACTATGAAGGAACACTTATGGAATTACATAGTAAACAAAAAAGTGTTAAACAAACTACAATATGTTTTATACTTTTGATTTGTCAAAGTAGCCACCTTTTGCTTTCATGACAGCTTTTCACACTCTTGGCATTCTCTCAATCAGCTTTACAAAGCAATCATATGGAAAGGGTTTCAATTAGCAGGTGTGCATTGTCAAGGGTTAATCTGAGGACTTTCATGCGTTCTTAATATGTTTGCGACCATCAGTTTTGTTGTGGAGAGTTATGGTTAAAACACAGAATCCAAAGTATGAAATGTATTCTGGTTTCTTTCACTTTTTTTTTTGCTACATGATTCCATTTGTGTTTTCTCAGAGTTTTTATGACTTCGATATTAATCTACAATGTAGAAAACAATCAAAAATAAGGAAAAACACTGGGTGAGACGGTGTGTCCAAACTTTTGGATGGTACTGTACAGAGGTATGCATAGTTTAAAGACCACATTACGTTCTGCGAAACCAAAAATTGTTGATCAGAAATGCTAGTTGACCAGCCATTACCACAGTCGCACAGTCTTGTTATGCTGCTGTAACGTAAAAACACAAAGGGTATTTTCCTGTGGTACTAATTGAGTGAATTGAGCTACTAAATGTAGCTGGGTTAGTCACTTCAATATTATTTCCAGTAGTCCTTTACAGGAACTCCACACACCATGCAAGCAATGATTTAAACACAAATTCCCAACTGATGCCCTACATCCAAAAAGTGCACACTTTAGAAATATAAAGATATAAAGTACTTTCTCACAACCAAGTCTCCAAGTCTTTTTATTTCATGTATTCCACTTTAGGTAAAACAGGGTTTTATTCAGGTTCGTCTTTCAAAAATATATATAAACCAAAGGCGCCAGAGCCTATCCCTGCCTTGACTCGAACCCAAGTCTCTGTAGTGTATTGGACCACTGTGCGACCTGAGCACCCTTATTTATATACCAGTAGCGCCATTAGTCAAATAATTATTCGTCATTTACGTATGTACACAGGTATGCGCAGTTTAACTACTGCATTTTGTTCTGTGAATGGTGTTGTTGACCAGACATTACCATGGTCACATAGTGTTATTTGCTACTTGTAACATAATATAAAGGTACTTTTTGCAAGGAAAACTGCGTGGCAACGAAACGTAATTGCGTCAGCAATACTATGGAAACACGAGTGGGAACGCCAACATCCCGACAGTATCCGAAAGCCTAAACTGTTTCTACATAGCACTCCCTCCAGGAAATACACAACACTGTGGTTCTTCAGTTACAAGCACACATTAACAACCACACACTGTAGAACCAAAATATAAACGGAATATAAGCATAAACAAACATACCTCGCTGGCTGCACACAACCAAGAGGGACCAATGAGTGCACTTGAAGTAACACTGATTTCCCGAACAAGCAATGCAGTATCACCTTTTAAACACAAAGTAGGTAAATACAGCGCAGTGCTACTAGTAGGAAGTCACAGTTGTCATATGACCGGTGCTTGTCACTTCTAGGTATACGTAGTGCTAAGCAGAGTATAAACTTTTACATTTCACGTCTCTTTTTGGCAGATAAAACTTGCAACACTTAAAAGTGTCCGTGCACAACACAGACCGTGATGTATGCACATAGTTAATGCAAAGTAAATCAATATTCATATTGATTTAAAATATGTAAACAAAACATCAAAGTATGACACATGCTAAACCTTATTAAATTGACTGGCCGTTTAATGGCTGCAACGTCCAGAGTTAAAAGACAGATTATTTCCTATTATAATTTGTTAGGATGGTTAAGACCTCAGGCGTTAAAGCGAACGGACACCGAGTACGTTTACATGCACTTAATAATCCGATAACTTTACTTTCTTAAAAGTATATTCCTTTGTTTGCATTCGAACAACACAGAAAAGCCTGAGAAAAAGCAGGATCTGATCTTTTTCCACACAAAACTTTCTTTGTATCCTTTAGTAATTGTAAGAGATTATGGGCAGGTGAACCTCCTTTAATTTGGAATTAAACATAGCTTTGACAAGTTACAGGGGTAGGCAATAGAGAAAACAGTTTTAAACCGATTAAAACAGAAAAAGCTGAGTCAACCCTTGTGTTGTGTGTCATCGAGAGAACATTCTCTACCATGGTACAATAGTGTACAATAGAGTTGTAGAATCCTACCTACGTAAAGTGTCATCTTTGCTATCTGTTTCTCAATGTGTTTGCTCCACCACGTCAGGCTCACATGAGAAACCACTCCTGCAATTCCAGGCATCTTACTCTCCAAACTTGAATATCCAATTTCCAGTGCTGGTGCTTCTTGAGACAACTACTGAATATTTTGAATTCCAGTACATGATACATAGTACAATAGTGTCAGCTCACAACATCCGGCAACATCTGCCTGAAAGGTGACTCCACGGTAGGAGGCCCAGGAGGACCCCACTGCTGACACAGATGCACAAAAAAGAGAAAAGTACCTTCGGAAGCCAAAATCTTTCTAGGAGAATGTCATGTGGATAGATGAGAGTTTAAATTATGAGACGTTTTAAAAAACATCATCTCTACATTAGTGATAGACCGCTTAATCGGACAGCCGATTAATGCCATTTTGACATAATCAACATCGGTATATGCAGTATTTAAGAATAGTGAGGAAAATGCAGAGAAGCTTTGTTTCCTGCATTAGAACTTGCATCTCATGAACTGGGATTACTGAGTGACTAAAAGCAAAGAGATGCTGAGATTCAGTGAGGGTGGGGCCATTTATAAGAAGATAAAAACTTTGTTTCCTGCATCACATCTTACTGCTTTTAACTGAAACTGGGATTAAAAACAAAAAGATGCTGCTACCATGTGTACTACTCTAATATTGTTTTTTTGTAAGTATTTGCACATTTTATTTTTTCCCAGAAAGAATGTGATACTGTTATCTGGTAATAAATGTTGTAGCTAAGAGCAATAAAACTTTTATTTTTTTTATTTATAAAGAAGATAGAGTGCAAACAGAAATGTTCATTTAAGTTCAGCAATTTGGTGTCTTGGTTATTGATATTAGTTTTATCAGTTGCAAAAAAAAAATTGATATCAGCATTATATATTGGCCATCGGTCACCCTGCTCTTGAAATATCATCATCGGCACTGTCCACTAAAAATCCCATATCGGTTGACCACTACTCTATATTTTAACATGGAGGAGGTTCACTGGTGTTTTGAAGTTACTTTGCTTCTTGTTCCTTGCATTTATTGACTTGAATGTGTGCGTGACATCATGAAAACTGAATACTATCACATAAACGCAATGTGCGTTTACTGGGTCTACAGTTGAGATCATGTCTTTCAGCAGGACAGTGACCCAAAGCATACAAGAAAAAAAGGACTCAGAAATGGTTTTCTGACCTGAAAGATCTGAACTGTTCTGAAATAATCATCAATATATCCAGACCTCAACCCATCAGGACACGTGGAGAAATCTCCAAGCTGCAGTTCAAACCTTGGAGACATGGAGCAGGTCCAACATTTCCAGTAAAAAAGTGCCAAAACTAATTCATGACTACATGAAGAACTTGATTTCATTTATTCTTTCCAAGGGTTGTGCTGGCAGATATTAACTTGAGGGTGCCAATAGTTTTGTCCACAACATTTCTGAAATATTTAAATCGGTAAACTCAACAAAAAAGTACAATGACATTTTTGATGAAATAAAGGCCTGTGGAAACCTACATTTGACATTTTTAACTGTTTTTGGAGTGATATTATTTTAAATCAATGTGTAAATTATTTGGAAAACAAACTAAGGACGCCCTCCATGTCTTCCAATTTGGCATGTCCAATCTACCCAGGCTTTCAACATCGCCCACAGCTTGCACATTTTCCCCATTGAAAGAGGAGGGGTATGAGCCAGCCAGTGGCTCAGCCAATATCAACCCCTTTTTTCACTGGCAGTTTTTCAGCTAGAGAGGATCCACACAAAGGAACAAACTGAGCTTGTTGTGTTTGTCCACCAAAACTGGCCAACACTGTACTTGTCAAGGTCATGTTTCACTTCATCATACTTAGAAATGGGTTTGGTATAGTTAACCATTTGCATACATGTACACATTTGTACTGTTAAAAGCACTGACTTAGCCATTCTACCAGCACCTCTGGACCACAAAAGTGTCTTATTTATGAAAAAAAAACAGATCAAGTGCCTTGCCATTCTACCACCACAACAGTTTCAGAGCTGAGACATGAGAAACCACTCCTGCAACTCCAGGACATCTTACTCTCTAAACCTGAAATCCCAAATTCTACCATCAAAGTGCCAGTGCTGGTGCTTCTTCAGACAACTACTGAACATTTTGAGGACCATGCTGGACTTACACAGATTTGAGAACTAGGCAGTTACATAATTAGATGTGGAGATTTCCTAATGTGCATTGTAAAAATACTAACAACGATGACAGAAGTTCTGCTTCTGGCTCTGAGAACATATTTATCTTTCCAAAGTCAGATTCTTCGGTGTCTATACAGAACTGAGATACTCTAGAAGCTGTCACTAAATTTTCACTTCACTTCATGTCACAACATTTTTAAATATATGAAATGTGCTGCTGTCAGTCACAAGTGTAGGCTAAATGTGACCGGGACGGAATTGTTTATAAGGAAGTGACCTGCCAATCACGGTCACCAGAGGAACGATCGTTGCATCTCTAAATTTACATTTACATTTACAGCATTTAGCAGACGCCCTTATCCAGAGCGACTTACAATTGATACAGTCTTACAATCCAAGCAATTGTGGGTTAAGGGCCTTGCTCAAGGACCCAACAGTGGCAGCTTGGCAGAGGTGGGATTTGAACCCTGGACCTTCTGGTTCAGAGTCCAGTACCTTACGCGCTAGGCTACCACAGTCCCTAGTAACTTAAAATGACCATATATAACACTGTCGACACTTGAACTCAAAATTGTCTAACTTGTAATTGTCACTCCATGATACTCTTTTCAACTGATCTTCATTCCAGTATGTGAGCTTTAGCATATCTTCGCTTTTCCACCCAGTTCCCCTTCTGAAAAGGTGCTAAAACAATGGTACATCTCATCAAATGGTAGCTTAAGATCTTGCACAGTACTGTATGTTTGGTCACCATGTTGTCACGTTCTGTTACTCATCAATTGTTCATCCTTATCAGCTCATAAGCAATGAGTTATGGTCAGCATTTCTGAAGGACTATGTATGATTCCAGATGGCTAGCTTCAATCAACCTCTAATGGGTTAAACAAAAAGCAAAATGTGTTTGAATTTCCATTTTTCACTCTCTTTAAAGGCTGTCACAAAAATAACTAGAGTTGATATGCCAAGTTGCCGACAGAATTAAAACATACCAAAAACCATCACTGGTCCTTGGATCCAGACCAGCACCATTCTGGTGCTAGAAGCCGCCTGATTTTATTGTCAGAAATCTGGTCCATTTCCTGCACAAAAGCCCAGACTCTAACAACTACTGACATTTTGATTCCCGTCGACAATATAGTTCAGGGAAAGTAGATTAAGTTACACTCTGCATCTTTATGCAAAGTAGGACAGACGCAACAGTGTCAGAGTGTATGATATTTCCATTTATGCATATGTGTGTGTGTGCATCACTGCAGGTGCATCATTTTCTCGCAACCTTCTCTTGCATTACATATGACACTAAGTTGGCTCTCTTCATGAGCAAGACTTAAACCATTTAAAGAGCATTAACGCTATAACTAAACATTAAATGCACCCATGTTCAATCACTCAGCTCGACACTGGGGAACTAACTAAATTCAATATTAGTGACCAGCACAAATATACCGAGTATGATTAGATCATCCATTGGCCATTGCCTATTCTTTCATTAAGCAGCATTTGGCTGATCTTCATTACATTTGGTCATGATCTCCTTCCAGGTGCTTCCAAAAGGCCAGTTGCATATAAAGTCATGCTGTCCTGCACTCAGTGCATTTCACCATTTATAGTTTGTATTGTTATTTAATTTTGTTGTGTCTGTCATTGTAGAAATACAGACACAGTGACCTCAAAAAAAAAGTATATATATAATCATTAAAAGAAAGAAAGTAAATGTAATATTTGGCATTCTCTATAAAAGTCCACATCTAAATTCTTCAATAATTTCCATTTAGAATCCCTGAACTTATTCACAACCCACAGCTAAAGCCATCTCACTGTCAGCAAATGCCATAAGATAATTATTTCATGCTGAATAGCATATGTTGAAAAACTATTTTTGTCGGCCGTGGTCCCTCGACGAGGAATAGCCCATTTACAGTGGAACCCCCCTCTTCCTCCTCCTCTCCCGTTCTTTCTTCCCTTCTGTCCACTAGCTTACTGCCAATAGCCCCGTTTATGAAACAAGCTTCTTTAATGAAGTAATCCGTTACGGGGTCACTATAGAAACAAAGTGCAGAAATATTTAGGTGAGGGTTTAAAGTAAGCACTTCTTGCGATTGCTGCAATCCTCTTGAGGCTTGTTAAAAAGATTTATTCAGCAGACACCCATTCAATAGTCCAAAAGTGGAGGCTGTTCAACCCCTATGAAATGTGTACAGATTTCTACATGCAGCCATAACAAGTAGCATTAACAGAGCACTGGTGTGGCAACTTGACTGACACAAGCCCATACAGGGCTATACACAAACCAATATAGTGTTATATCCAAGTCAGTGCAGAGCTATATCCAAACCAATAAAGTGCCATATCCACACCAATACAGAGCTATATCCAAACTAATACAAAGCTATACCCAAACCAGTACAGAGCTATATCCAAACAAATGCAGAGTTATATCCAAACTAGTAAAAAGCTACAGTGGGGCAAAAAAGTATTTAGTCAGCCACTGATTATGCAAGTTCTCCTACTTAAAAATATGAGAAAGGTCTGTAGTTTTCATCATAGCTACACTTCAGCTATGAGAAACAAAATGAGAAAATAAATCCATGAAATCACATTGTAGGATTTTTTAAGAATTTAATTGTAAATCATGGTGGAAAATAAGTATTTGGTCACCCACAAACAAGCAAGATTTCTGGCTCTCACAGACCTGTAAGCTCTTCTGTCCTACACTCATTTGCTGTATTAATGGCACCTGTTTGACCTCGTTATCTGTATAAAAGACACCTGTCCACAGCCTCAAACAGTCAGACTCCAAACTCAACCATGGCCAAGACCAAAGAGCTGTCGAAGGACACCAGGAAGAAAATTGTAGACCTGCACCAGGCTGGGAAGAGTGAATCTACAATAGGCAAGCAGGTTGGTGTGAATAAATCAACTGTGGGAGCATTTGTAAGAAAATGGAAGACATGCAAAGCCCATCCCCTCGAGCTGGTGGCCCCCACACCCAAGATCTATCTCTCAATGGGGTCAAAATTGATCATGAGTCTAAAATCCCCAGAACATACACGGACGAACTTGCCAACATGATGACCTGCCCCGAGATGCTGCCTTTAGCCATGTACATGTCCAGGCCCCCGTCTGATGTTTTGCCAGAGAGCAATAATGGATTGAACATCCAGAAAATGATTGGGATGTGGTCCAGATAAAACCCAAAATAGAAACTTTTGTTTGTGGTAAAAAACTCGACAACGCCGTGTTATGGAGGAAGAGAATGCTGAGACTTTTGCACAATCCCAAGAACACCATTACCCTCTGTGACGCCATGGGGGTGGAAACCCTCCATGCCGTTAGGGGGCTGTTTTTTCTGCCAGAGGGGGAACAGGAACGACTGATCTGTGGTTACACATGGAAAGAATGAACGGGCCATGTATCGTGAGATTTTTTAGACAAAAACCTCATTCCATCAGTGCGGAGCAGCATTAAGATGGAACGGTGGCCTGGGGTTCTTCCAAGCCAATGAAACAATGACAAAACACCGCTCAGGGGGCAACCGAAGGAGTTTAGGCTTCGTAAAAAAGCCCATTATCAAAGGTCCTGGAGTGGCCTAGCCAGTCTCCCCAAGCCTCAAACCCCACAGAAAATTTTGTGGAGGAGTTTGAAAGTACATGTTTTCCCCAAAACATCACTGGCTCTAGAGGAAGATCTGCATGGGAGGAAATGGGCCAAAATACCAGCTACAGTTTGAGCAAACCTGATGAAGACTTACAGGAAATGTTTGACCTCTGTCATTGCCAACAAAGAATATGTTACAAAGTATTGAGTTGAACTTTTGTTATTGACCAAATACTTATTTTCCACCATAATTTAGAATTAAATTCTTTCAAAATCCTACAATGTGATTTCCTGGATTTTTTATTCTCATTTTGTCTCTCATAGTTGAAGTGTAGCTATGATGAAAATTACAGACCTCTCTTGTCTGTCTAAGTAAGAGAATTTGCACAACCAGTGGCTGACTAAATACTTTTTTGCCCCACTGTATAGCCAAACTAATACAGAGCTATATCCAAACCAATACAGAACTGCATCTAAGGCAATACAGTGCTATATATAAACCAATACAGTGCTATACACACACACACACACACACACGCCAGTACAGAGATATACCCAAACCAATACAGTGCTTTGTCCAAACCAGTGCAGTGCTACACACACACACGCACCAGTACAGAGCTCTACACAAACCAGTACAGTGCTACACACAAACCAATACTGCTATACGCAAACCAACGCAGTGTCATATGCTATCACTGCAGCATAGTGCTTTCCCTGTATAACACGGAGTGCTCTTATTTACGCTGGGATGCACTGCTCCCTTAGTGAACAGCTGTAGGAAAGAGTGGCTGCTTACTATGACGACGTCAGTACTGAATCATAGATCTGATCTCATAGGAACTGCATCAAACATTTAAAATGGCATCCTCCCTTTCTGGATATGGCATATTCTTCTCCTACCCACTACCATCCCAAAACGCAAACCTACAGAGCTGACTGCTATGCAGCTCCTCTAAAACGGCACGCGAAGCAGGCCACGCATGTAACGTGGTAATAATCAATGACAATCAGCTCCCAGTCTAGCAGCGCATATCTGCCTGAGTGAGAATGTCTCACTGTATTTCCAAAGTCACGAGATAAAGCCCGACATTGACCCATTAAACACTGAGACGCTACTCCACCATCACGAATGGCTTAAGGATACCAGCAATGCACAGAATCACAAGCACAACACAACCCGGGTTCTACCTTTCTGTCTTCCTTTCGCTGCTGTCATCGTGAAAGAGGCAAGAAAAAGATTTCATTGGAACCAGATGATGCTGATCTCTCCCTCTCTCTTGCTCGTGCTCTCCCTCTCTTCGCTGGCACACTCTAACAATTCACGCGTTCACCACTAGCAGAAAGATGCTCTGAAGCTCATTAGGCAGCGTCCAGCCTATCAACCTATCAGCCTAAACCAAGTATGCACAGAATACGGGAGCATCAGGTTTAGATAGTGGATCACTGAGCTGGCGGTTGCTGTATTTACTATCATCATCATCATCATCATCATCATCAACAACAACATTTTTATTGATGGCCAATTTTTAAATGAAATGGGAATAAAAGTGAGTCTATTCGCTTCCGCAGGGATTGGGAATCACAGCAACAACAGCAACAGCAACAACAACAACAATAATAACAATAATCCATGTTTAACTTTTGCGCCGGTCAAAACAACATCATTTTCTAATATGTTTGCAAAACAAACGGTGCTGAAATCACTGCCTTCCATTGATCAATAATAATACACAGGGTCAATAATAATAACGCGAAGCAACAACAGCAGCAACAACAATAACAACAATAATCCATGTTTAACTGTTGTGCCGGTCCAACACCATGCTTTTCTAATATACTTGCAAAACAAACGGTGCTGAAATCACTGCCTTCCATTGATCAATAATAATAACGTGAAGCTCTATTGCAGAATAATTCCTGGTGCCACCTGTTACAATATTAACGTTATTTTAAACCACTGTGCAGAATGTGTCTATATTTTGAGCTATAGTACATAACATATGTGACCATTTAATCCCAACACCATACAACAAGCCACAACACCAGCAAATGACGCCAATAGTAGCCTAAATGTACAGAACTGATCACAACAATGACTGTAAGCTCTATTAAGTTATGCTTCTTTGCAAGATCGTGTTGGATAGGTCTCCCAAAAACTGATCAATAACCCTACCATTAACACACAATCCCCCAATGATAAGCAATCGATCATTCCAAGACAGTCATGAAGCCAGTCCTGTGCAGATGAGATGCTGAGCCTGACCACCACTCATTAGAGATGAATGCAAGCATGGACGTAAAGCAGGTACTCACATTTGATAACCCTGTCGGTTGGGTTCAGACCCATGACTGAGTTGGACATGATCAGGGGGCTGGGGTGGTCTAGGTGGGCAGCGCGGGCCGCGGCGGCAGCGGCAGCAGCATCACTCGGTGCTCAAGCGTCTCACAGGGGGAGGAGGATGAGGGTGAGGATGAGGAACTGCGAAACTGGCAGACAGTACTGAAAAACGACCGGATGTTGAACGCCGAGTGAAAAAAAGGTGGAGGTCTCCAGGTTACCTCTGCTGCACGCTTCGGGATTTCCTCTGTACGGAGTTTCTGCACCACCCCGACATGATGGCGGAGGCAGGAACGCCCACGCAGAGCCGAGCACTGCTGCTGCCCGGTGCTGCCATCCGGTGGAAGCGAGCATGCATGGT